>CM031241.1:421219480-421343415 GCA_018340775.1 Taxus wallichiana var. yunnanensis | reverse complement strand
GCATGTATACATTCCTTCTCGCCTCGTTTTCTTTCAAAATAAAAGAGTAACCGCTATGTGATAGCAAAATAATGGTTGAAGTTTTCTTACTTTGGTCATAAATCTTAACCCGGTGTTTCCCGCCAATTCTTCAATTCGGGTGACGTTTAGAGACACATAGTGAACAATGGCCGGGAGTTCGATTTCTAAACCAAGCAAAGAAGTAGTATATAAACTTGAGCCATGAATACTTAGAGGACATTTGTAGAGTTTACAGCCGACTAATGGCCGAGTTTAGGCTAAATGTTTGTGTCTTTGTCTCTGCAAAAGCTTTTCTCGGGGCTGAATCATGTGTAGACCTCGCATAAGTGAGCATGATGTTTTCTTTAGAGGCCTACGTGAGTTAAATCAAACCTATAGTAAAGAGATGTTTTCTTAAAAGAGCAACTGCATGAGGATAAGTTGAGTAGACTATCATGAAATAGATGGGGTATGCCCAAACTATTCATATGTTGTTTTTAGAGATGGAAGAGAAGGCATAGTTCATAGGAAGAGTATTTTGCTTTGTATTCCTCCTTCGCTCGATCAAGTTAACCTTGTGATCGGGTGACTCGAGTCAGGTCACTTGTAGAGGGTCTTGTGTCGATTCACTTATATTTTCAGCGTGACTATCGCTTGCTTGTTTAAATTCAAGTATCGAATGAAATGGGTTTCTATTAAATCCATTTTGTAGCTTTACAAACCTTCAATAATTTAGGTAGGGACTTTTTGAGTAAGTGTTGACGAGGCATGTATGAAAATAGAATGGTTACCTTTCTTCGACTGGGTTAGACTTGTATGAAAATGGAAAAGGTAGGAATTGACTCGATTACATATTTTAGTGAGCTAAGTCCTTAACTCTTACCATGATCATACGAGTGGTGGATTACGGGTTTATTACTATGCTTATGTGATGTAAGATAATAAAAACCCTTAGTGAAAAGACTTCTTCTTGATCCTTGCTTGTGTAATCCAACTATATTTGATGAATGTAATTTAGTTGAATAGAATCTAATTTATTTAACTTCTTGAAGAAAAATAATTAGGTTCGGTGAGAATTACTTAGCATTTTGAATCTTGGATAGATTCAGCTTTTATGTTGGAGTATTATATGTATGTTGGTTTATTCATTGAGTGAAGTTAACTTTAATCTTTGACTGATTCGTGTTCATATATGGTTGGGGCCTTTATTCTTCCTAAAACATGGATGTGCTAATGCAACTGTTAACAAGCAATTTTGAATATGTTAATTCATTTGACTCGATCTTTATCTTTTTGGTTAATAATAATAGAATGATGTTTGGTTGTTAGATTTCAATCACGTAATCCATAGGATTACATGACTAAAATCTCAATACTCTCACCTTGTTGTCTTCACCAATAAGGTCTCACCTTGATTATCTTTGGAATATCTCTCTCACTTGCATATTGGGATTCCTCCTTGTTGGGCTGGTATAAATCTTGTCATCTTGTGAAACATATTGATTAGTGGTTTGTGATTTGATCCATTCATGAGTTTAGAATTTTACTTTCATGATATTATAAAATGTTAGCTTATCTTATTGTAATGGGTAGTCTTAACATGCTCAGTTCTAGCAACTCACTCTAGTTAATATTTGTGCGAGATGGATTATGCGAGTAGACTAGAGGACAAAAGTGTTAAAGGTTCATCTGCATAATTTATGAAGTTCCTAGTAAAAATGTTCAATGTGTTGTAATTTGTGTAACATTTCTTGCAAAGAGAGTTTATATGACCTCTTGTCTGGAATTGTTCGGAGAATTACGTGAAGAAGTAGTTTTGTCCTGCTTTGTAATTTGGCTAGTAACTCTTCTTAGTGAGAAATAATATTCAATCTCTTCACCGGCATAAGCATTGTAAAAAAAAAAAAAAAAACTTTGATCTTGAGAATTAAGTGTTAAATTAAATCTTTCTAAGACTTTGTATTGATGGGTTATATGTAAGTTGTAATGGGGTGGATTTTCCTTACGAAGTTACCTAAAAGTTTTATTCAAATAAATCTGTTGTAGAGGAGATCCACTTGTGAACAAACAATTCCCTAAGTGATCAAGGGCGAGGCTATCCTTGCAATGTGATTTTATATAACATGTTATCCCTAACTAAACTAGTAACCACTACTCTTTTTTGGAGAATGCTAAATACAAGCTTAAAGGAAAACAATGGTTAGTTTCTAATAAGATTTAACAAGTAAGAGAAGAAAATTTTGAAACCACTCAATTTATCTCTCGAGCCTATTTAAAAGTAAGTAGCTTCCTCTTGATAAGCTCTTTCGGTGAAGCCTAAGTAAGAGCACTAATAACTACATATAAAACCTCAAGCTTCAATTAAACCTTAGTAAGAACTAATGACGTCTTAAGGTGAACTCATTTGACCATCTTCCTTTAACTTTATCCGAGGTACCTTGTAATTTTCTCTTAAGTTTGTTGAACGTGAACCGATGTTTGTCATAAGGGCATGAACGAATCTTAGTAGCGTAGTGGTGAATAGCGATGGCCTTTTGAAATTAAATACTCATCTTTTTCTTGATAAACGAATGAAGTAAATAAATGTCATAATAGAGAAGATTTAAAGATAATTACTCAAAGATGTCAAAGCAATAAACTTGGCTTGGCGAGAAGTAAGTTGAATTATACAAATCATATCTTGAGCCTCCTTGAAAACGTAAGCTAAGAATCTGCAAGATGTCCTTTTTAAAATAAATGACCCTCAAAAATATCTCATTGTGGTTGGCCCTAACTGTAAGTGTGTTCTGTGATTGGACTTCTATGTTGTCTTGTCAAAAAGAAAAGTAAATTGTCCTCGATAGGTGTGAACGCTTTCCGTACTTTGCCTTTATGGCTATCCTTGTATCAAGTTGTTCATGGTTAGTTAGTAGTATCCTTGGTGACGACATGTTGTGTCATGTTATGTGTCAAGAAGTGAAAAAAAAAAAATTATCCTGTATTTCACCGTGTTGTTCGTGTGTGGATTTTTGGGTCATTCATTTGCTAGTATCGAGTGAGGTTCATGCTCTTCGAACCTATGGGCCGGATTGGTGTTGTATGGTGATGTTACATGGTGGTGGTTGTGTTAGATGATGATTGCATGATGGTGATGGAGATGATGTTGTTTCATGGAGATGATCATGATGATTTATATTAGAAGAGTAATGTGCTTTAAGTGTGATGTGATCGATGTCGTAATTGTGATTTTGTGAACGCACATGATTTGTATGTCACTTGTGCATGTTGGTAATCATGTTGATATGTTGGGGATGGGAGTATTCTCTCCTTCTTGTGGATTCTATGAAGAATTCATGTGTGAATTGTTGTTTGTGATGTGTGAAAAGAATTCTAACGTGGATGACGGAGTGTTGGAACATTGTGACATATTGTGATATGTAGGTGTATCAATGTGTTGTATGAATAGATTGATGTTAAAAGAAATGAGTCAGTACTCATGATGTTTTTACCATGTTTTGAAGAAATGTGTGTACCACCTTGCTATGTAGCAATGGATGTTATGTTGTGATGTACTATGTTCATCATATGTATGATTTGTGCAAATATGTAATGCTTCATGTTGTGATTTGGGGTCATACGGTGAGTGTATGAACCCTATCGTATGGTGATTGCACTTTGGGTGCGTAGAATGTGGTAAAGTGATGTGTTATACTCAAGAATGTATGATTGTGATCTACCTTGTATACGTACTTCACCATTGTGTTAGTGATGTAGTTACATGTTATGTTGTGAACCTTATGCTAACCGACCCTCGAGGGAAATCAAGTAGAAGTGTATGTTGAGAGTGAGGAATGGTGAACCATGGGTCAATAACTCAAGCCAAAACTTGGTTTAGTAGATAACATGTGATTCTTTCCTCTCTCCCTATGTGGTTGTATGTATGCAACCTAAGTGCAACTATGACTATGTTTAGCCTTGTCAAAGTGGTGGCGGATGATTCGGATAGAGGTGATGACAGCTTGTATTATTGATATGTATTTCACGAACTCGAGGCTCGATGTTTCGAAAGTGCTAGAACTCGTTGAGTACCCCCTTGGTGGCTAGATAAGGCCACACAGCTATCGTAATGTGACATTATTATAAGTTGATTTTATTCGTAAAATTGAGCTTTTTACTTTATTTTTAAGGACCAACAAATTTTCTTGATTGCCTTGCTTTACAATTTTGGGCATTTCCTTGGTTTATGGCACTAACATGGGGATTGTGGATACTAACTATGGCTATTTGGCCATTTATTTTGCTTGATTTTGGGCCTTCTTTAAATTTGGAATTTTACCGCCTTGCCCAAGGCTTGTACTTTGCCACTTGGCACTTAGATTGGATTGTTGTGTTGGTTCTATTGTCGTGATGTGTGAATAGGGTCATGGGATGCACCATGGAATGGTTGGACCTATGGACCCGCTTCATTGTATAGGGGTACGCCCAAGGAGTATGATAACTAGCGGGTTGTTCAACCATGTGTTATTATGTCACTTGGTTAGGAGTGTTCGAACTCTATGTGTCTTGGACCATACGGTCAACCGGCCTCCCGAGGGAGGCATAAGAGTTTAGGGAGGCATAAGAGACTTTGAGGGAGGCATAAGAGTTTGAGGAGGCATAAGAGACTTCAGGGAGGCATAAGAGTTTGAGGGAGGCATAAGAGACTTGAGGGAGGCATAAAGAGTTTGAGGGAGGCTTATGATATTTGTCTATATGGTTGATGTTTCGGGTGGATATATGTTGAGTTATGGTGATGTTTGTAGTGGTCTTTTGATGTATGTGTTACTCATGTCGATGGATATGTGTTGTGATGTTGTGGTTATGGCATTGATGCCCTTGTGGACCCTATGTACATGTAGTTTTTATGAGTCATGGAAAATCCTCCTACGTGGAATTGAGAAATGTATGGTGGATCAGAGTACTCTTTGGTCGAGTATTTTGTATGTCACATTAAGGTGTGACGAGTACTATGTTATGTGGACTCGTACCTATTCTATTCCGTATTTGAGTAAATTTTTGTGGTGTAATACAATCTTGAAGTATTTACTTGCGTGCTTGTGAATCAGAGTGTCTTGTGAACCTGATAGGGTGTTGTGTTAGCAGTTCATGTTGGGCACCCACAATAAGGAATAAACCAAAACTCTTCAATGATGAAATTTTAAAAGAAATTAAAGTAAGAATAATGCTAATGGAAGGGAACTAATGAAATGATGAACAAGAAAGAACGCCAATCTTCACGTATCATTGCAAGTTAAAATTTCTACCAAATATTCCTAAGGCTACCTTGTGACCGTGCTTTAATCAACTAAAATTTTAAACCATAGGGTGTAATTTCTCCTTTACCTGTTCTTGGTTACGTGCCATTTCCTTCCCTCTGTGTAATGTCACATCGAGGACGATGCTTTCTTAAGGGGAGGAGAATGTAATGCCCTATTCTACGTTGCACCTATTCATCCTGCGGCGACCGAGTTGCTAAGCATTGAACACCGTTGCGTTTCCGCTGAACATTAGTGGCTTCGCCTTTATCACATACAATAATCAGTTGTTCTCCCTCTTCATCATTCCTGCATATGTCAGTATCGGTGTTCTGTTGCTGGCACCGCTTCGTCTGTTACGTTTTCCCATATTAAAAGAAAACCGTGTTCTCCAATTGTTGAAATTGTATGTTGGTCCTTCTTAATTTGATTAATAATTATTGTTAAGTTATAATAATAATAGTAATAGAAATAATAATAATATTACTATTTTAATTATCGATCGACGATAACTTCATTATCTTATTGTCGATTGTTATCAACATTATGGTTAATTATCGATAAACGATTCTATTGTTTGGTTGGTCGCTTCGCGGACCGAGCACCGGTTTGCGCAAAGTAGAGGGTCTCCTGTTGTGACGCCGTGGTCGGTCATTGTCCTGTGTTCATTTTTGAAACTTCTACCACTAGTTTCCTCCTTGGTCAACTAGGCTTGCTTGCGTACTTGTTTATTTGTCCATTTAAAGGTGAATTGCTTTTCCTACCATATCGGCCGACCAAGTCTTCTCTCGTGCCTTGTTCAATAACTTATTTATTTTTTTTTATGATAAAATTTTGGATGCATTCACCCATTTTGGACACGTTTGTTCGTGCCTTACCACTTAACCCATCTGCTGGCCACATGCACCACTTTTATTGTTTATTTAATGACCTATTGGCCTTCTTGGAAATGCTTTTTACTTGAATCTGGCCACCGCCTTTCCTGTCTTTATTGTTTCACCAAATTGTGCTCAGACCATTATGTGGTTCTCGCAAATGACGACTTTGATTTAACCACTACCGGTATTAATTTCCTTTCTATCTACTTTTTCTTCTCTTGGTCATTCCTGACTCTGTTTTTTTTCTTCTTCCTCCTAGGGTCGCCTTGTTCTGTTGGTTCTGATAATCGAAGGGGCCGTGATGAGAAGCACCACCAAGGGCACACATCTGCTACACTTGCTGTGGGGGCCTCATTTTCTGGCTGGTGACTAATGTATAGGTGGGGGTTTGGGCGCATTTTCTTGGGCTGCAGGCACGTGACAGTGTAGTAGAAGCCCTCCTTTTGAGTGCTCCAACAAGCAGGTTGTCCAACTTTGTTGTTATCTTTCAAAGATCGATCGCAAACCATCTATTCAGATTGACTATTTTACACATACCCAAAATCAATTTGTACCTAAATACAACTCGTAGTTGTTTTCACTTTTACATGTCGTGAGCGTAAGCATGGAGATACGAGAGAGAGTTTCACAGCTGAATTCAGGAATAGCAATACCACTGATAGGCTTTGGTATTGCCAATACAAGGCTCGACAACATAGATCAAATGAAGCAAGTCAGTTGACATAGGCTTTTACAGGTTCGGGTACATGCATTTTGACAATCGCCAAAGATGTTATGGCATCGAGCCAACTCTAGGAGAAGCTCAATCATGCTTTTCTAACGGGATTATAAACAGGATGAAATTTTTATGACCAAGAAATTATTTTTCGTGATCACGATGACCTCTTTCGCTTTGAAGACAACCTTAAAGAATTTGCATAGCTAGAATATTCGGATCCGTATCGTATCCACCGGCCTATAAATTTGAGAAAGGGGGCTTCACATCCAAATCCTAAAGAGGAGGATTTTTTTTTCGCCATTAGATATAGAGTCTATATGGAGGGGAATGGAACAATGCGTGGAGTTGGGGCTTACTAAATCTATTGGTGTGAGCAATTTCTCCCCGCAAGAAGCTCGATGACTTGTTGAGCTATGCCAACATATCTCCTATCAATCGGTGAGATGCATCCTCCGTGGGCAACAAAAGAAGCTAAGAGATTATTGCAGTAATGTCAACATTCATGTTAGTGCGTGGTATCCTTTAGGAGGATTTGTACTTGCTATGGTTCCAATTCATGATGGAAAATCATATTGAGGAGATTGCTAAGAAGCATGGAAATCAGTAGCTCGTGGTTTTGTTAAGGTGGGGTTTGGAATAGGAGTGAGTGTATCTACCCAAGAGCTACAACACAAGTAGTGCATTGAAACAATCAGATGCATATTGAGATGGCGTTTTAAACCAGGCATGTTAAACTTCCCTTGCAATCTTCTCGCTACCCTTTTATTATGTCATGAATTGAATGTCCTTCTATTTTTATTTTAATTTTTATCTCACATATGGCATTTAGAATGGGCTTCTCGCTTTTTCCTCTTGTGAATCGGACCTTATTGAAGGAAAGGAAGGACTGTTGGGAGTTGTTTGTTTTTCATACCCTGATAGCAACTGTGATAGCATGTATACATTCCTTTCTGCCTCATTTTTCTTTTCAAAATAAAAGAGTAACTACTATGTGATAGCAAAATAATGGTTGAAGTTTTATACTGTGGGTGTTAGATCTTTAACCTAGGTGTTTCCTGCTTAATTCTTCAATTCGGGTGACGTTTAGAGACAATAGTGAACAATGGCCATTGAGTTCGATTTCTAAACCAACAGTAACAGATATAAACTTGAGCCATGAATAACATTAGTGGATATTTGTAGATTTGTCGACTCATGGCCAGTTTTAGGCTAAATGTTTGTTTTTGTCTTGGTAAAAGCTTTTCTTGGGCTGAATCACGTGTGTAGATTCGTGATAGTGAGCATGATGTTTTCTTAGAGGCCTACGTGAGTGAAATATTGATCAGCTCAATACAATCTTGTGACGTGAGACATTGTATCATAAGATAAAAGAGTTCAATCGAACTCTATAGTAGCAGATGTTTTCTTTGGAGCGTTTATGAGGTTAGGTCGAGTATACTAATCGTGAAATAGATGGGTATGCCCAAACTATTCATATGTTGTTTTAGAGACGGAAGAGAAGGCATAGTTCATAGGAAGAGTATTTTGCTTTGTATTCCTCCTTCGCTGACTGTTAACCTTGTGATTGGTGACTCGAGTTGGGTCATGGTAGAGGATCTTGTGTCGATTCACTTATATTTTCAACAGACTATCCCTTGCTTGTTTAAATTCAAGTATCAAATGAAATGGGTTTCTATTAAATCCATTTTGTAGCTTAGCAAACCTTCAATAATTTAGGTAGGGACTTTCTGAGTAAGTGTTGACTGAGGCATGTATGAAAATAGAATGGTTACCTTTCTTCGAATTGGGTTAGACTTGTATGAAAATGGAAAAGGTAGGAATCGACTCGGGCTTACATATTTTAGTGAGCTAAGTCCTTAACTCTTACAACGATCATACGAGTGGTGGATTACGGGTTTATTACTATTTATGTGATGTAAGATAATAACAACCCTTGGTGAAAAGACTTCTTCTTGATCCTTGCTTGTGTAATCCAACTATATTTGATGAATGTAATTTAGTTTAATAGAATCTAATTTATTTAACTTCTTGAAGAAAAATAATTAGGTTCGGTGAGAATTACTTGGTATTTTGAATCTTCAGATTCAGTTTTTATGTTATGAGTATTATATGTATGTTGGTTTATTCAGTCGAATGAAGTTAACTTTAATCTTTGACTAATTCGTGTTCATATATGGTTGGGGCCTTTATTCTTCCTAAAACATGGATGTGCATTAATGCAATGCAGTTAACAAGCAATTTTGAATATGTTAAGTCATTTGATTGATCTTTATCTTTTTGGTTAATAATAATAGAATGATGTTTAGGTGTTAGATTTCAATCATGTAATCCATAGGATTACATGACTGAAATCTCAATACTCTCACCTTGTTGTCTTCACCAATAAGGTCTCACCTTGATTATCTTTGGAATATCTCTCACTTGCATATTGGGATTCCTCCTTGTTGGTGGTATAAATCTCGTCATCTTGTGAAACATATTGATTATGGTTTGTGATTTGATCCATTCATGAGTTTAGAATTTTACTTTCATGATATTATAAAATGTTATCTTAATGTTGCAATGGTAGTCTTAACATGCTCAGCCTCTAGTGAACCTCGACTCTAGTTAATATTTGTGCGTGATGGATTATGCGAGTAGACTAGAGGAAAAAGTGTTAAAGGTTCATCCGTATAATTTATGAAGTTCCTTGTAAAAATGTTCAATGTGTTGTAATTTTTGTAACATTGCTTGCAAAGAGAGTTTATATGACCTCTTGTCTAGAATTGTTCGGAGAATTACGTGAAGAAGTAGTTTTGTCCTGTTTTGTAATTTGGCTGGTAACTCTTCTTAGTGAGAAATAATATTCAATCTCTTCACTGGCATAAGCATTTTAAAAAAAAAAAAACTTTGATCTTGAGAATTAAGTGTTAAATTAAATCTTTCTAAGACTTTGTATTGATGGGTTATATGTAAGTTTTAATGGGGTGGCTTTTCCTTACATGAAGTTACCTAAAATTTTATTCAAATAAATGTTTGTTGAGGGAGATCCACTCGTGAACAAACAATTCCCTAAGTGATCAAGGGCGAGGCTATCCTTGCAATGTGATTTTATATAACATGTTATCCCTAACTGAACTAGTAACCACTACTCTTTTTGGAGAACGCTAAAGACAAGCTTAAAGGAAAACAATGGTTAGTTTCTAATAAGATTTAATAAGTAGAGAAGAAAATTTTGAAACCACTCAATTTATCTCTCAAATTTTCCTATTTAAAAGTAAGTAGCTTCCTCTTGATAAGCTCTTTCGGTGAAGCCTAAGTAAGAGCGCTAATAACTATGTATAAAACCTCAAGCTTCAATTAAACCTTAGTAAGAACTAATGATGTCTTAAGGGTGAACTCATTTGACCATCTTCCTTTAACTTTATCCAGGGTACCTTGTAATTTTCTCTTAAGTTTGTTGAACGTGAACCGATGTTGTCATAAGGGCATGAACGAATCTTAGTAGCGTTAGTGGTGAGCAGATGGCCTTTGGAAATTAAATACTCCTTTTTCTTGATAAACGAATTAAGTAAATAAATGTCATAATAAAGAAGATTTAAAGATAATTACTCAATGTCAAAGGAATAAAATTGGCTTGGCGGCGTGAATTATACGAATCATATCTTGAGCTCCTTGAAAACGTAAGCTAAGAATTACAAGATGTCCTTTTTTTAAAATAAATGACCCTCAAGAATATCTCATTGTGGTTGGCCCTAATCTGTAAGTGTGTTTTGTGATTGGACTTCTATGTTTTCTTGTCAAAAGAAAAGTAAATTGTCCTTGATAGGTGTGAACATTTCCATGCTTTGCCTTTACGGCTATCCTTGTATCAAGTTGTTCACACGGTGTTAGTTGTATCCTTGGTGACGACATGTTGCGTCATGTTATGTGTCAAGCAAGTCAAAAAAAAAAAAAAATCCTTTGAGTATTTCACTATGTTGTTCATGTGTGGATTTTTGGGTGTTTCAAAAATTAGAGTGAGTGGGATAATACTCAACTTAAATTTTAATGGTTTTTATTTTTAATAATAAAATCAAATCGGAAAAATTATGTGATCATTTATTTTTGATAAAAATCAAATCTTAAAAATTATGCAATTATTTAAATTTGAAATATTCTCTAGATTATGGAAATAAGAGTTAATTTGTGTTTACATTTTTTTTAGATGAAATGTAATCATAATTTTAGTGGTAAAATATTTAATATTTTCCGTTTGAAGTTTAGAATGTTGTGGAAATTAGAAATTAAAATCTTTTTTTTTTTTTAAGTATCATTTTTTTAGTTTGATGTTTTTTTATTTTTGTTTCTAAAATAATTAAATAAATTGTGATTTTCCTATAATAAATTAATAGGATTATGAATATTTGAAAAATTAGAAATAATTTCACGAAATTATGAAAACTCTACCTTGTATATTAGAGACGCCATCCATTTAATGTTGTTAACCTACATTTTTCCACAAATTGATTATTTTGTGTATAACATCGTGGAAACTTATCCCTCTTTTTAGTATTGCTAGAAATATAATAATATATCTATGAAACTATATTTGATAACTTGATAATACTTTGTAATGAATTTCTTTTGGTATTTCACTTGACTTGTAGAGGGATATTAACTTTGGAAGATTGACTCTTAAACCTACTTTTGAGTACTTTAATCCTATGTGGAACTGCTCCTAATGTATTCTACTACTTTAGGGAACTTTAGGAGAGATTTGTGTGCCTTTAGAGTGATGTGTACTTGAGAGTGTCTAGTGAATTCTATGTAAGTGAATGAGAACATTTGAATTTCTTATATAGGGTTTTTGAGGTAGTATTTCACATTATGACTAATCCATAGGAAATGTAAAGAGCCATAAAGACATACAAAAGAGAAAATAAATTTAGTTTTTCCTTGGACAAAAATTATATTTTTAGACCAAAAGGATAGTTTCCTTTAATTTGGATGGTTTACACCAAGCATAACTCTTTCTTTGCAATATTTTTTTCAAGAGAATTATGAGTAATGGAATTCCTATGAAATATTCTATCATTTTTGTGAGGAGTGAGTAGTGTAATAAAAAATTAAATCTTCAAACATTACTAACAATATAAATATTATGCTTAAAATGGATGCAAAAGTAAAGAGATAAAATTTAAGACAATAGTAGGAATTACTAAGTGATAGATTTCCAAATTAAGTTTTTTTATATTTCCCCTCATTTAAGATAGTAATCGATGTTTCTTTGTGAAAGGAAAATATACATGAGTTTGTAAACACACTTCATCTTTAGATGATCATTGATTTCCTAAGATACTTGAGTGGTTGTAAGATACCATAGTGAAAACATCATTGACATAAAATGTAATCAACATACTTATAGAAATAAATGAATAGTATAATTAAAATAAAATAAAATGGAAGCTAACAAATAATGCAAGAAATATAATTGTTTATCTTATCAAGAAAGAGATTCCTTCTTGAAGTACTTGGAGAGAGGAATTGAAATAAAGCCATTGAATATTAGAGGTTATCATTCCCAGCCTTATATAGGTAAACTTCAAAGAATGATAAGCAGATCGCTCCAAGCCATAAAGAACTCAAATGCTAATAAAAATCACACTTAATAAGCTAAAAGTAATTCTTCTTCAAATAAATTTACAAAAATATTACGAAAAAAAAATGAACAACGATATCATATATTATTAGGGAACTCTATGGAGTACATTGATAATGTGCCTTGTTTATATAGATAAGGAATAACAATTTATGAATTATTCAAGGCCATAGATCAAGCCATGTATCAAGGAAAAGAGTAGAAAAAAAGAGTTAGTCAAGACCATATATCAAGGAAAAACTATAGGTAATAGCCAAATAATATATTTCTAATATCTAAATAAGATAAAAGAAATATCCATGCATAAGTGGGTGAGGACAAATAAAAGAAGATCATGAATTAAGACAATCATATGATGGTATACTACCATAACGAGGAATGAAAGAATATGATATTATAGATTACATGAGTAGACAAGATTTAATAATGATATTTAATAATCTTCTTTATGATGATATTGATACGATTTGTAAAATGCCATGATTATTTTAGTTATGGAATTACGTGAATATGAAATTAGTACAAATGAGTTTAAGAGTTGGTTCAAGATGATGAGGAATTCAATCAAGATGGCAAGCAACATGAGTTATAAAGGTGTAAACATTTATTAAAGCTGTTTTTTTCTTAAAAAAAATTTTAATACAAGAATTTACTCCAAAATGTTTTTTTAATAGCAGTTAACCACTCTAAACAAATTTGTTGTAAAATTTTATTTTATTGCATTATGATTCTAAATATTGTTAAATATTAATAATTTTTACTTTATTTTAGAATGTAATAGATATCTTATGTGTTTTAAATGTAATTATAAAATATAATGTTTTACTATTATGATACACAAATTCGAACAATAAAAGGAGAGTTTACATTTTAAATTAATCTACTTTGTTAAAATTTGTAAAACCTATATATATAATAGTATAGTATATTATAGCATAGTATGATTATTTTTATGATATTATAACTACATAACAAATTCCTCTCATAGTTATATGATTTATTTCCTTTAAAAGTAAGTTATAGATATAGATGTGATAACAATGCCATGAGTAATAATAGGAAAATGATATTCTACAATATCATTTTTAAAATAAATTTTAGAATTTCATGTACGCTAGAATTTATTTTCATACTTTTTTTTTTATTTTTCGAGAGATTGTTAACTATTTACAATTTATTTATTTATTACTTATATAAATATTCTAAATAAAAATTAATAAATAGTTTTAATTTTCATTTTCAATTTTAAGTAGTTGTGTATAATCTAATAATATTTTCACTAGAGCCAATCGTGATGCAAGGGAGCCCTAACCCTAAGAATTGATTTGGCGGATTTTTCCGAGGGAGAAATGGAATGTCCTTTGGTGGCATGATGGGTTTTGAGCTTGAGCTCCCATGCTCCAGTTTCAATTCGCAGAAGATCTGGGTGAATAGAGGCAGTGACAGTCGTTTGTTGGGGGTGTGGAGCCTTCAAAAGTTGTTACTTCCCATGTTTCCTCTGACGTAGTCATGCCTTTCTCTCCTAATATGTCTTAGTTTCATCCTTCTATAGGTCTTGACCCTCGTTTAGAGCCTGAGAGTTTGGGGTTCTTGGCAATGGCAAAAGTTTTGCTGATGTGGCTAAATCCACATCTCGTCCTCCTCCAAAGGCCATGGCTCCTACCAAATCTTCTCCTTAGTGCGTTTTGGACCAGAAGTTTTGAAATCTGAGGAGTATTTCAAAGAAAAAGGCATTATATGTAGATTCAATAAATTTTTCCCTGGCCTGCCTGCTCTTCATGAATGGATCTCTACATCTTGGAAGCCATTAATGGATGGTAAAGTGGACATTTACCCTTCAACCAGAGGTTACTTCATTGTTGTTTTTGATATTACTTCTGATAGAGATTTAATTTTTGCTAGATTGTGGGATTTTCAATCCCATTTGTTTCTCATGAAGCCTTGGTTTCCCCTTTTTAACCCTGTAATTGAAACTTTTCAAATCCGACCTGTTTGGGTTCGCTTGCCATATCTTCCTCTTCAGTTTTGGGATGAGAAATGTTTAATCTCCATAGGGAAATCTCTTGGAAAACCTTTGTATTGATACAAAAATGACCTTGTATGAATATACTATGTATGCCCACATTTTAGTTGACATGAAAACTTCAATGGATTTTCCTACTTCTATTGATCTTCTGGTTGAGGACAGAATATGGACTCAAAACTTAGATTATGAAGGTTTCCCCTTTAGATGCAGAACCTTCTTTTCACTCAGACACTTAGCCATGGATTGCAAGTTCAGGAAGAAATAGGCAAGTAGACACAATTCTTGGTGGAAGAATGTTGATCCAAGCCTTTTGGTGGTTGACAGTCAATCAGATTTTGGGTCTGATGTTGGGTCTGAGAATGAGGAGGTAGAGGATGAGAAGGTTAACCCTCCTCGTTAACTCATGTTAAAGAGACTCCTTCTCCTTGTTATTTGGGTGGAATTTTTCCCCTTCCTCTTGGGAACTTGGAGGAAAATATTAATATTGAAATCTATATTTCAGTTCACTCAATTAAAGAAGAAAATTCGAAATCCGGTGATGGATGGTCTACTATGAATAGAAGGAAGAAAGGGGAAAAGGATTCTCTTAAGATGCTTCTTAGATCCCATGGGATGGGGTCCTAGGGATAAGCTCTACTGTTTTTTGTCTTGTTGTTAGTTTTCTTTTATGCTCGGTTGTGTCTTGTGTTTACCTTCTACATAGTTGGTAGAGGATGCTTCAGTTGTTCCTCATCCTTATATCTTTTTTCTCCATTATTGTATGTGGTAGGGTCCCCTTAACCCTTTTTTCACCTTTATCCAAAAAAAAAGTATCATTATATTTTTATTTTAATTATTGTTAATAAAAATAGATATATTTTAGACATATTTTTACTATTCATAAGATAAATAGTAATCTTGTAGTTACGTTTGATTCATTTTGATAATCCAAAATCATGTTAAATATAATTCACATATAAGAATATTAATATTAATAGTGATAATGGTTTCCCATAATAAATATTATTATTTATGTTCAACATTTATTTCAAAATATTGTGGATTATCGGAAAACATTATTAATATAATGTACAGCTTTTGAACAATAAATAGTATATAATTGTAATTTTATTATATTGAATTAATTATTATTTATTTATAATTATATTATCTACAATTATGTAAGTGAGTTGTTCCATTAATGTGCATTTTCCACCATTTATGCCCTATATTGAGCTCTCTATATATATTTGACAATTTAATTACAAAATTGACTTGTCAAACTATTTATTTTTTTGGTGTGTTAATTATTCACAAATAGTATTTGTAATATAATTTAGATTATCCACATAAATAATCTTGGAATTTTGGGTAGTGTAGATTATTTAGGATTTTCTTATTTTTGCATTCCTCATTAATCACTATTTATTTTATTAATGTAGATTATCTACAATAAGAGTTTGATTAAATTTTTTAATTTAGATTGTCAACAATTAGAGTGAATCATGGATAGTACTTAACTTAAATTTTAATGGTTTTAATTTTTTAATAATACAATCAAATCATAAAAATTATGTGATTATTTATTTTTGATAAAAATCAAATCTTAAAAGTTTGGTGATTATTTAATTTTGATATATTCTCTAGATTATGAAAATAAGAGTTAATTTGTGTCTATATTTTTTTAGACAAAACGTAATCATAATTTTAGATGTAAATTTTTAATATGTTCCGTTTGAAGCTTAGAATGTTGTGGGAAATTAGAAATTAGAATCTATATTTTTTAGAGTATCATTTGATTATAGTTTGATATTTTTTATTTTTTTTTCTAAAACAATTAGATAAATTGTGATTTTTCTATAATAAATTAATAAGATTATGAATATTCTATAAATCATATCTAACTTTAATGAAATTGTTAAAACTCTACCTTGTATATTAGAGATGCCATATATTTAATGTTGCTAATCTACAATATTTTCCACAAATTTATTATTTTGTGTATAACATTGTGGAAACTTAGTCCTCTTTTAGTATTGCTAGAAATATAATAATATATATCGATGCAAACCAGATTGGATAACTTGATAATACTTTGAATGACTTTATTTTCTTATTTCACTTGACTTGTAGAGGGATCTTAACTTTGGAAGCTTGACTCTTAAACCTATTTTTGAGTACTTTAAACCTATGTGTGAACTATTCGTAATGTATTCTACTACTTTAGGGAACTTTAGGAGAGATTTTTGTGCCTTTATTGTGATGTGTACTCGAGAGTGTCTTGTGAATTCTACAAGTGAATGAGTACGTTTAACTTTCTTATATAGGGTTTTTGAGGTATTATTTCACGTTATGACTAATCCATAGGGAACATAATGAGCAATAAAGATATTAAAATGAGAAAATAAATGTAGTGTTTCCTTGGAAAAAAATTATATTTTTGGACCAAAAGGATAGTTTCCTTCCATTTGGATGGTTTACACCAAGCATAACCCTTTATTTGTAATATTTTTTCATGAGAATTATGAGTAATGGAATTCATATGAATAATTCTAGCATTTTTGTGAGGAGTGAGTAGCGTAGTAAAAAAATAAAATCTTCAAAAGTTACTAACAATACAAATATTATGCTTAAAATGGATGCAAAGTAAAAATATGAAATTTAAGACAATAGTAGAATTATTAAGTGATGTATTTCAAATTTATTTATTTTATATTTACCCTCATTTAAGATAGGAAACAAAATTTACTTTGCGAAAGGAAAAGATACATGAGTTTGTAAACACACTTCATCTTTACATGATCATTGATTTCCTTAAGATACATGAGTGGTTTATGAAGATATCATAGTGAAAACATCCTTGACATAGAATGTAGTCAACATACTTATAGAAATAATTGAATAGTATAATTAAAATATAATAAAATGGAAGCCATCAAATAATGGAAGAACTATAATTGTTTATCTTATTGAAGAAAGAGATTCCTTCAAGTACTTGGAGAGATGAATTGAAATAAGGCCATTGGAATATTAGAGGTGATCATTCCCCAATTTATATAGTTAAATTTCAAAGAATTATAAGCAGATTGTTCCAAGCCACAAAGAACTCAAATGCTAATAAAACATCACACTAAATAAGCCAAAAGTAATTCTTCAGGATAAATTTACAAAAATATCATCAAAAAAACTGAACAACAATATCATATCTTATTACGGAACTCTAAGGAGTTTCACTCCTGATGAGAATGCGCCTTTAAATTATATAGATAAGGAATATAAATATATGAGCTAGTCAAGGCCATAGATCAAGCCATCTATCAAGGAAAAGAGTAGACAAAAAGAGTTATTCAAGACCATATATCACGAGAAAAAACTCTACGTAATAGCCAAATAATATATTTCTAATATCTAAATAAGATAAAAGAAATATCCATGCATAAGTGGGTGAGGATAGATAAAATTTAAGGTAAATAATTTACAAGTAGGTGAACATGAGCTATGTTAAACAACCTACTCTAACATAAATATAATAAACAAAATGGAATTGTGTGTCCTAACACCAAATTCAAGAAGAAGGGTATCACCGAAATGTACCAACACTTAAGGTGTGTTAAAAATGTGATGGTAAGTGTATCACATGATACTTATACAACCAAAAATCACCCAACTATTTTACTATACATCTATTAATGTGTTAAGGTCTCCGATGGGAAAACCCATATAAAACGAAAAGAAATTTAAGATGCATGTCTCCTTACTATGCATTTAATGCAAGATAATTTAAAAATATGAAAATTTACAAGGGAATGAAGAACACTAATGCCATTACAACATTCTTGGTAATAATTTGAAGTATTTAATGTTCATAGTATAAAGGTAATGACGTACACTCATTCCCCCATATTCTTTACCAAAATGTAATTAACTCTAATATGAACTACATATGTATCATGAAATATATACCATACATTTCTTAAATCATGTGTTCAAGAATATTTTGAATGTTCTATCAAAATAATTGTTGGGATATCATCACCCATTAAGAATATTAATGTTTGATGGCTCTTTCAAAAATTGGCTACTTTTTTAAAAAGTGATATTATGTAAATGATTTTTATCTATTCTTAGTCCTATCATGTAATTATTCCATTGTATTTTATATATATATATATATATGTGTGTGTGTGTGTGTGTGTGTGTGTGTGTGTGTGTGTGTATTTATGTATGTATGTATTTATATGTCTGTTTTATATTTTCTTAAATTTGATATTTTAGTGATAACCATAGTGAATTATACATCTTTGAGGTGAGAGATATATTATATATATCTATCAAGTTAAAATAATTGAAGTTTGTCTAGATTAAATGTATGATCTTCATCACATTAGCAAAAACTATAGAAAAATTGTTGATAAAATGAGCATTGATTTTCATGCTATTATAAAAAAGTAGTGAAAAATCATGGTTGTTCTTTCCATCGAAGTATAAAATCGCGCCATTTTTAACTTGGTAGATATATAATACGTAATATGAACTATTTTGGTCTTGTTTAATATGAACGATTACAATTTTGTTATGGTCATCTTGTCTCTAGAGAAATTATCAGTCAATAAATTCCATAGTGTAATGCCTATCAAATTAACCAAACATATAATAGAATTATAACCAAACCTCTTATTTAAAATATTTATTTGCTGATAAGTATGAAACAACATAATGAAAACCATATAAGTGTAATATAGGGTTTGAATCCTACGCTTACTCATACAATAATGAAATTTATTGACATACTCAAATATATGTTAGAGAAGTCAAAATATGGGATTGGAAGCCTCCAAAATAATACATTTCTACACTACTCTAGATAGAGACTTTAATAACTTAAAAATTCAATCTATTGTGAGAATAAAAATAATGTTGTTTCAATATTGTTAACATGGACTAATTTAGTGAAAATGAATTTCAAAGGATACAACCGATAAACTACATTTATTAAAATAAAATCACCTAAAATAAATGAATACATTGATCTTCTTTATAAAGATAAAACTACATATTTAAGGGTCTACTCTTTTCCATACCAAAGAAAAGAAAACAAAGGGATGGTTAATAATAGTGACTAAACAAGAAAATTTACTATTACCTTAACACGAAACTCTTGATTCACTTAAAAGTAATTTCAACGCATTTAAATCTATAGAGGATTAAATTCAAAAAAAAATTGGTTACTAAAATATCAACCATACATTCAAGACTAAATTTGACTATCCCGCATATTTAAAACATTAACATTTTGTATAAATCATTTGTAAATAAAAGGAATGATAAGAAGATTGTTCCAAGCCATGATCTCATATGATAATAAAACACCACATTAGATTTACAAAACAAAAGAGATAAAATACCATATATGGAAATCCATCATAATCCACAATGCTTAATACATTACAATACAATGACTTGAATTACTCAATAAGAAATATGTACATATATGATGAGAGAAGTGAAACCACCACCTAAATCATTGGTGAAGAACTACCACTAATTCATACTAGTAGTTAAGTTAACTCCACAAGACTAGTAAGTGAACTCCACATAATCGAAGCTAACTCAACATAACTAGTAAAATACCTCCACATAACTAGTATACCCAAGAAATCTAAGCCAAAAACCGTAGGGCTAACATAAGTTTAATAATTATGCTAATAAATAAATAAAAGGATAAACAATAACCTATACTAACACCCCGTAAGCATAGCTTAGGTATGTAGAAAAGAAGATGGGTCTCGACAATGAAGGCCTTATGAGGCATGCACATAAAATTTCTAGGAAAAAGGGACACCGCAAGGTACCCAAAAATAGTAATAATAAAGTAGAGAAATAAAATCCCACTTTGCAAGATACCCCAAGAATATCTGATCCAAAACCTTAAACAATGATGAAGAAGTTTGGTGTGCAATCTTGTGGTTTGAATCCAGTGCTCAATAATAGAACTCAAAAGCAACTAACACCGGCTTCATAAAAATAGTTCCATGTAAGGATAATATCAATGGCGTAATGTCAAAAGTGCAAAAATACCAAATATAATTTGATCAATCTACAAATATGTGTGCCACAATCCAAGAACAATAAAGAAAACAAGGTAAGGGCATGAGATCCAAATAAATCAAGTGTCATAATCCAAGAAAAGCCAAGGTCATAAGGCAAGGACACAAAACTCAAGAAGTGAGATCAACAAATATAAATAGGTGCGCCACGATCCAATAATAATAGCCAAGGCATCAAGGTATGGACACAAGATCCAAATAAATATGAGTGACATGATATAAGAAAAGCCAAGTTAATAAGGAAATTAAATTAAACCTAAAGAATCAATATCAACACGTAATGCAAGGCAAGGACACAAAACCCTAATAAGTAACATCCACACCACGCCTCTCATAATGCTAAATTTGTAGAGTGAAACAAGATATATGTATGAATTGCCCAAAATGAACTAGTAAAAACTGAAAAAGCCTGAGGATACAGAAAGGAGAGAAGAATGTGGAGTGAAGTACTCTACACACACTTATTTTATTATGAAGAAGTGCATAAAATATATAGAACAACTAATCAACTACATTCCCCTAAACTGAAGGAGGAAGATTTGGATGAAGGAGAGAGAATAATGGAAAACACCTAGAAGGAGAAATCCAAGATGAAATATGTATCCATGTAGTTGACTTCCATGAGACGATATGCCTTCGAGGTAGCATCACTTAGCCAAGAAGGATACACTGGAGTGTTTTTGGATCTACTTTCTTTGTCTTCTCGAGTGGGATATGCATGTACACTATGCAACCAAATACTCACAAATGAGAAGTTGATGGCTTTTTACCACTCCATACCTCTTCTAGTGTCTTGTTCTGTAGAATCTTTGTCGATGCCCTATTGACAAGATATACACCATTTGTCATGCTTTAGCCTAATAGCGTTCTCCTAGCTTTGCAGTTGATAGCATACAAATGAGCCATCTCCATCACTTTGGATCGCGATGCTCAACAATGCCATTTTTCTTGGGCATGTAGGGAATAGTCATGTACTTCTTAATGCCATGTTGGTTTAGGAAGGCCAAGAACCTCTTTGATGTGAATTCCCCCTCGATGTGATCGGAGTAGAAGAAGTGGTTGTCCAGACTCTTTGACAACACGATGATAGAAGTTCTACAAGTGTTGAAGAGCCTCACTTTTCTTCTTTAGGAAATACACCCACATCTTGCGAGAGTGGTCATCCACGAATAACTTGAAGTACTTGTATCTTGAAAGTGAAGTAGGCAATGGGCCATTCAGATTGGTATGAACTACCTCCAGACACTTATTGGCATGGAAGGTGCTCACTTGAAACGGATCTCTGTGCTATTTTCCTGCAAGAAAACTAGGGAAAATATGCAAGGAATTGGACATTTTGGGTAGTCCACAAACCATTGCTTTTTAAATCATCTGGTGCAATGAGCTAACTGACAAGTTTCCATATCTAAAATGCCATAGGGCGCTTGATTCAATTGTTGAAGTAGATAAAGCTACTGCTGAAGATGAAACAATATCTAAAGAAAATAACTTATCTTTTACAAAATATTTAGCAAGAACCGTACCTTGTCAGGAGATTAAGCATGATTTAATGCCATTTTGCACATGAAATTTTACCTTAAGGTGATGATTCAAGAGCTGAGTAACTAACAAGAGGTTACTAGTCAAGCCAGGAACATATAGTACCTTTTTAAGTGTACATTTTTGTGGTCCCAAAGGAATGGTGACATTCCCTATTCCTTCTGCAATGTACTCTTTGTCATCTAGTATCCGAACTCGATCTCTAGTTGGTTCATCATGTAGTGAATCAAACAGCTTCTTGTCACTTGACATATGCTTGCTTGCACTAGAGTCTATCAACCAAAATTTCTTCGTGGCCCGAGAAGTTTGAGAGACAAGCATAGGATTCTTAATACAATGGGCTCCTTCTGATGTCTCCTCATCAGAGTCATCATCTTCTTATTGGGCTGCGAGATGTCCCTTGTGCTTTCTCCAGTGGGGATGTCATTTGGAATTTTGAAAATCTTCACGCCCGGATGTGCTTGTATGGCTTGAAGACCCCTATTTCAAGCTATTGTGCTAGCAATGATCAGTGTCATGAGTATTGGTTCTACAAATGTGACACCATCTCTTTGAATTTTGATCTTTTTGTTGTTGTTTGGGTTGTGCTAGATTTGGCTTCTCTGGGGGACCTTTCCAATTCTTCTGGCCATGGTAAGGCTTTGAGAACAAGGCTTTGTCCTAAGACTCCTCATGCGATGAAGTGATGGCCTCTTCATGCCGCAAAGAAATTCACAAGTTCTTCGAATGTCACTTTTTGTTTAGATACATTCGGTGTCATAATAACAAACACTCGGGAATTGAGAAGGGAGTGCTCTCAAGGTGATTGCGGCGAGAAGTTTACTATCCACCATTTCACCAAGCACTAATAACTCGATCTCATCTCAGCCACATGATGCAAGAATTCCTCAAGTTTCGTCTCGACCCCATAGAGAGGGTGTGCAAATTTGACTAAAGATGAAGTATCTTCATCTAATTTTTGGCTTCATAAATAGTTACCAACTCGTCCCCGTGCATCCTTGGGTTTCTCCACATTCTCGAACATGTGATTGTACATCATCACGATACTTGAGCATTATCAAAGATCAAGGCTTTAGCACTAGCCATTTCAAATTTTATTAGTTCATCGGGGACTATGGGAGCGGCATAGATCATGTGATAATTCCCCATAATCCTTCAAACTAAAGGATTGTTTTCATTTTTGTCTTCCGTGCCGTAAAATTTAACCCTTTGAGCAACTGAGCATCGGACAAAAGTAACTTTGGAGCAGACATCATAATAAATAAAATATTTATTTATTTGAAGAGTTATTACAATTTTGACTCACTGACAAGAATTACTGGCTTGTAGATGCTCGTGATATTCACATGCTATGAGACGGTGATGCTTTGTAGGGAGTTCTTCTTCATCGTTGCAGTAAATGACATCATGCCCAACTTCTAATTCTTCCCTTACTCACTTTGCTTGGTAGCTAAAATCAAAAGAAAGTATTCAAGAAGTCCTTCTTAAACTAGCTTGTCGAATGCAAGATTGCCAATATTACGAAGCTCGTTTAGAAAAGCAAAGTAGAACTTGGAGCTCTCAGGAGCTTCTTCACGGTGTTCACTAGCTGGAGAGTTGATATTCAAGCTTTTAGCTATGGCAACCATATTATTGACGCTCTCAATCGAGTTGTCTACACTCGACATTTGGCATAGTGTTGCAGAAACTCCACATTTTTATTTTTATAACTACTTTCACATAAAATCTAGTCTATTCATCCACATAGCCTATGTCCTCTCCCACACAGAAAAACAAGAATTCCATACACTGATATGTTTAAACCTCCTTCCACAAAGGTGTACAGTCACTCAAGATGCCATGATTTGTTCATTGTAGAATTTTTTTCCTTCCACATGTCCCAACATCCATGCAGTCTCCTTCCACGTCCTACTCTTACACCCAGTCACTGCCAAGACTTTCTACGCTGGATTTTTTTTTTTTTCACGCAAGTTTGGGACTAGGCCGCTCCAAAACAAACTGCAGGCTGCTCCAACTCCTCCACGCAATTTCCACGCATCAGCATCTTCAAGCCGCCATGTTTTAAAACAAGAAAAAGTGTTTTTCTTCTTACTCAAGTTTCTCTTTACTGTAGGCCACAGAAGAGGACTGGAGTCATTTTTTTCCTTCCTCACGAGTTGTTGTAGCCTCCTTCCATGCAGGAGCCTTTGCATCCACGCAGCAGATGGATTGATACTTTTTTTCAGTGCAGAAAATAAAGAAACATGCACAGAAAGAACAACATAGTCCACATTTCAAAAATGAAATTTTTTTCTCTTTTTCTTGGACACAAAAACATTTTTTTCTTTCTTTCCACACTCGATGTCCATGCATGTAGCTGAAGAAGACTCCTTTTCTCTCTCCTCCATGCGGGCTGAAAGCTCCAGCTAAGCATACAATAGAAGAATTACTTCCACGCATAGGCAGAGATCAAGGATGCTCTAATACCAAACTGTAGGATATAGAAAGGAGAGAAGAATGTGGAGTGAAGTACTCTACACACACTTATTTTATTATGAAGAAGTGCGTACAATATATAGGAGAACTAATCAACTACATTCCCCTAAACTAAAGGAGGAAGATTTGGATGAAGGAGAGAGAATAATGGAATACACCTAGAAGGAGAAAATAAAGGGATAGAATAGAACATTCTCTCCTAAAAATATATATTATTCAACATATGCTAACAAAAACTAACACCGGCATTTATCGAATAGCTCCCCCACAAGAGAGACCTGTCAACATCCTAAAAAAGTGTCAAAATACAGTTTACAATATCTCCATAAACAAAAGAGATATAAATGGTGGGAATTTATAATTAAGTATGTGTTACAACTATGACAATTTATATTTTTAGTTTATTTCTAAAAATAAACAATTCCAAAGGAACAAACACAAAAACAAGAACTTTTGAAACAAACAACACTCAAATATGAGTTTCCCATCAAAAAATACAAATTTATCAGGTTTCTACTTAAATAAATAAAATTCCCTCTTTCGTTTTTTTTCTAGAAAAAAAAAATTATATATATGTAAAACAGAATAACAAAAAGAAAACCCAATAGCTAACATTAAAAACCCAAAAATGGCTTTCCCATGTTTTCTGCTTCATCGACACAAATTTTTAAAATCCTCAAGGGTAGCATAGATCTAAAACATCCTCAAATCTTCCGCACACAGAAATCTATAAAGCAAAAGAAAAAAACTCATTACTAAATGCAAAAAACCAAATTTAACCCAGAAAGCATTTCTCTAGACTTTCTACCTCCCTGAAATAGATTTTCCCATGACACGGATATTGAAGACTTCTTCTTCCCTTTGAAATATAAACTCTAAGAAGTGGAAGAAAAAAACCCATTACCAAACGTAAAAAACCCAAAAAAAAACCATAAACCATTTTTCTGGATTTTCTACTTCATCAACAAAGGTTTGTTCCCAGCATGATTTCTAAGTGGATTTGTATATATTAATTTCCACCTATGCAAAACCAAAACATGCTAAAAAACAATAAGTCTCCAAATTTTACACTTATTTTTGGGTTTTCTCCACCTTTCAAATTGAACAGAGCCCTTCATTTTGCATAATAATAGACAACTGCTAACAAATTCCAAAAATATATGAAAAAAATTAACTCTTTCTCACAAAAACCTATAGATGAATGTCAACATCATCTACCTCTTTGATAGAATTAAAGGAACCATAAGAATATTGTTCCAAGCCATGATCTAAGATGATAATAGCACACTACATTAGATTTGAAATACAAAAGAGCTAAAATACCATATATGGAAATCCATCATAATCTATAATTCTTAATGCATTACATTACAATGACTTGAATTAATCAATAATAAATATGTAAATATAGGAGGAGATAAGTGCAACTACTACCTAAATCAAGTGTTGAATAAGTATCATGAACTAATACCTTGGTAGTTAAGTTAACTCCACAAGACTAGCAAGCTAACTCCACATAACTAGTACACCTAAGCAAGCTAACCCAACAAGTGTAGGGCTAACATAAGTGTAAGAATTATCCTAATAAATAAATAAAAAGATAAATAATAATCTACACTAATAGTAATCATATCGAAACCACATCAAATAAAAAATATTAAAATGAATTATTAAAATAAAAATATCAAATATTAAAATAAATTATGGTAAATAAATCTATTTTATACAAAATTAAATTATACCCAACCATTAAAATTTAAGGAGATTTAATTTCTCCAAATGAGTCTCATTTTATTTGCATGGCTTTTGGAGAAAACATATACCAAAGATTTGTTTCGTACCTAAAATTGAATAAAAGAAAACCAAAACTACCCCTCATGAATTTATTCAACCCTATACCAAGTATTTATAATTAACATACCATAATGGAGGATACAAATGCGATATCATTTAAGAAGCGAAAGATATATTATTTAAAATGAGAAGAGAAAGAAAATAATAAGTGAAAAAATTGAACATAAAATATTGAAAGATACCATTTCTTCGAATGCATACAAAAATTATTTGACAAACTGGGAAACATGAAAATATATTTCCACATATCAGCTACAAAGGCAACCAGCTTTTCAAAGATAAACATCTCTCCTAAGAACTACTTAGGTTAATTAATTCATTCCATTAGCAGAGATATGATGTCCTGGGAGGATAGGTGTGTCAATTAAGCATGAAAGTTCTCACTTTTGTGGGAAATATTTTTCACACTTTTTACATATTTTAAAACATCAACCAATTTTTCTAGTACTTATTTACTCCTTTTTTAATAGATCTCGGCTCAACACATCTCTCAGTAGAGAATATGCCTCCATGACTACCTAAAAACTTTCTTGACCAAATGATGTAGGTGCATCATTACGTTTTCATATAGGTGGTCATATTTTTCAATGGATTCTAGGTTGTCTTAGGGTGTATGTAGTTCTATCCCTCCAATATGTTGTAATTAATCATTCAAATTTGGTAGTGGTTATGTGGAAAATCCTAAATAAGGCATATTTGTTGCATTAAGGTCAAATATATGTAGAATCAAACTTGGAGATCTTATTCCCATGTGGTATCAGTATAATAAGCAAGTTTTAGGGTTGTTAAGGTCTTTTCTTCAGCTAGGAAGTAGTTGAGTAATATTAGGAATTTGGTTTGAAGTGTCAAAATGGAATTCTTGGTCTCCATATGTAATTTCCTCATCAATTATGGATTTAGTAGGCATAATGGGGCATTAATGAAAAAATTATGAAGGTTTGGATTGATTTCATAGTGTATTTTGTAGGATTTACATAATTCTTCCATGCATATAACACTAACTCTTTTCGGACAAAAGAATATGAATATTTAAAGTAGGATTAGGAGGAGTTTCAAGGATCTACGAAGGGTTAAAATGTGGGAAGAGGTCCATGGAGTATTACCAAACTTTTATAGCCCTTGATGTCAATTATTATCCTCTATAGCTTCAAATATAGGCTCTCATACCTTAATTAGGGCATCCCTTAACTTTAATTCCAATAATCCAAATGTCATGAAATTTAATGAACACCTCTATCCAAGAGAATATAAGAATATAAAAATATCTAATTTGAACTCACATGTGTGAGGAATTTATTAGAGGTTTCTTGGAAGAGGTTGTCGCAGAAGTACAAATTAGGGAAAAAGAGATGCATGCGACGATTTATTGAGTGGATCAAGCTCAAATTTTAATTTTGGATCATATCGAGGTATTAAAAAGTTTTTTCAATCATTCCTCAAGTGATATTAAACCCAAGAACCTCACTATTATACTTGTAGGCTTGGAAAAGACCTAATTAGGCATAAATTATCCCTAAGATAGTTGGAAAAGTCCATATTCATACAAAGGACCAATAGTTGATATTCACACATGAGCAAGGACTCTATAAAGGGTCTTTGAATTGGTCGTGTAAAGGAGAGTTTGTTTCAGAAATATTTGAGATTCACTAGCATTTACATATAGGGAAGGTTGTTAGGCAATGAAGCTAGTTTGAAGGAATCAAGAACAAATACAAGGATAGGGAAGACTTTAGAGGTCTAGTCACATAATATCAATTTAGAATAAGTTTTTCATGGATGTTGAGATGGAATTAAATCAAAAAGCACAATATTGGGATAATTGACCATTTCTAGCCTATTAGGCTAGTTGAGAGAAGAATGGTGATAGGATGAATTAACAGGCATTAACAATATTGCAAGGATAGTAGAATGGTCACGCTTAGTTGAATTATTGGGCATATGAAGCTACAACATTGTTGTCATAATGAAGTCATGATGGTAAATCATATGCATTGAGAAGTGGAGTATGGAGATGAAGTATTTCAAGATCTAATAAAGTAAGAGGAGATACGGTAAATAGAATTCATGATGAGGATAAGTTCAAAGTATAGGGTGGGTTGAGAGGTTTAATTATCTCATATTGAACTCAAAAGTACAAGAAGATGCATAGTGGACACAAATGTGGAAGAAATCAAGTGTGAGTGGAGTGGATCAAGAACCTAGTAGAAAATAGTGTGTAATGCTCATAATAAAGAGAATATAAGTATATGCAGACTAAGGTAGGAGTAGGGAAAGGTTGATCACCTACAATTCAAGGTATGAATTTCATGTTTTCTTCACATATGCTTGAATGAGGTTATATAATGGAATGTTCCTACAAAGAAAATAGGTAAATATAATTATCTATATGAAGTATGTGATTTTAGCGAGATCCTTTATGTAAGGGCTAGATTGAGAAAATAGTCGTGTATTATTAATGTGATGGTAACCTACACACAAACAAGGTCAAATTAAGAAGACCCTTGCACCATTTTTGGTATCAGAGCATGATTTAAAGGCTATAAAGGACATTAGGAGGATGATGGTGAAATTTCCTGTAAGGATGTAGAACAGTAGGAAATCTTGCTTAGATAAATGATGGAGCAGCTTTTGTAGATGAATATACAAATGGAGGAGAGAATGGATATTTTGGAGCATCTTGTTAGAGAGAGAATTCCATAGTTAGAATGCAATAGCAAGGAATATTCTACAAGCCATTCAAGGGAAGAATGCAAGTCTTCTGGAAAATTCAAGAAGGTAAGCTTATGTTTGGTGAAATGAATCTAAATAGTGATAGTTGGATACATGTTATAAATGTGAATGCAATTTGTAATGATGTATAATGTTCTAAAAGAACCGAAAAGAGGTAGGTGTTTAGACAATGTCAGTCATGTAAAGGGAATGATAGAATGAAGTCGGAATATCTCTTGATGAAGAGATTCTTAGAGCAGCCAAGAGGAAAAATATAGGTTGAAGAAGTCATGACACAAATATGATTTAGAGAAGGAACTTATTTAGAACTATATGTAAGTCAGAGGCAAGGTATGTGATGTCATCATTGATGGAGGAAGCACTTGACAATGTGGTGTCAGAATACATGGTGAAGAAGTTGGGATTGAGAAGACTTCCACATCCAAATCCTTATTTTATTTCATGGGTGCAACAGAAGTCATAACATCCTAGTAAGTGAGAAAAGCATAGTTGATTTTCAAATTGGGTCATATAAAGATACAATATTATGTGATGTTCTACCTATAGATGTTTTCCATTTGCTCTTAGGTAGACCTTGGAAATTTGATAGGCAAGCCAAGCATGATGGAAAAAAAATGTTTACAAATTTTGTAAGGGTGGAGTTGAGCATAGTCTCATACCCTTGAAGGGTGAAGGAGGTGATGAAAGAGGAAGTGTCATGTTAATGACCATGAGGAATTATTTACATGAAACAATGTAGCAGTTAAAGAGATAAAGATAGTAAAGGAAGTGTCTCCTTGTGATGAGTTGTGGATGAGAAGAGAAACACCAAGAAGGGTGTTTGGTGACCAAGAAGTTGGTCACATGAAGAAGATGAAAATAGAGAGAGGCTATGGGAAAGGAAAAGAGATGGTGGATCATAAATACCACCTTGGAAGAGCATTAAGTTGCTTGAATAGAGACAAAACAATGGAAGAGGTCATGAGAGAAGAAGGGATGAAGGTTAAGATACCATTGAATTTCCTAACTAACCCTATGTGGACATGTTTGTATGCAGGTAAAACTCATAACATGTTGAGTTTTAGTGAAAATGCAGGTAAAATAAGTGATGAAGGTGATGTCATTGCAAGGAAAGAAGACCAACTTGGTCCTAGGTATGATGAAGAGGAAGGAGTGGATACTCTCACATTGAGAGAAGAGTTGTAGAGGCTAGAAGATATTTTTACTTTACAAAAGGTTAGTATGCAGGTGAATGGAAATCCTATGAACATGAAAACTAAGGAGGCGATGATTGTTACCAAATATTTTAGGTAAGACTATGATCAAGGGAGACAGGAAATTGAACAAGAAAGTAAAGAGATGCCTTTGAAGGCATATAGAGATAAATAAGTACCTCAATAGAAGGTCAAGAAAGTGTGGAAGAAAGATAAGTACAGTCATCCCATCATCAAGCAAGAAGAAGAGAAAGCAATGGTTATGTGTAAAGAGGAAGACACAGAATTCATAGTAAAGAAATAAGGTCAAGAAGAGATACAAATTTTGAAGCAGCCCAAGAAGAAGAGGACAGAGGAACCATAAATAAAGGTAATAAATCTTCTTGTTTCAAGAAATTGATAAAATTTCATGGAGTAAAATACAATATATACCACTCAAGTAAGTTGAGGCATAGGAAAATCAAGTTCATATCCAGGGATCCAAGTCATAGTTCTAGGAATGTGATTAAATTCCGTGAAAGATTAATAGGTTTTAAAATAAGAAATTTTGATAGATCAGTTATTACTCAGCTTTGGATGGAGATTTACCCGATGGTGGAATCAATACCTCATTAACAATAAAGTAAGAAACAAAAGGAATTATTCCTTGAGGTGGAGGACAAAAGATTCAATTCCAATGTGTGCATATGCCTAATATAAGAAGAGATGCTTATATTTCTCAGTCCTATAAATGGTAGATATGGAATATCCAAAAAAAAATCATTCAATACTAGGTATCTTCCCGTATGTTTAAATGTCAAATTACTAGGGAAAGAGGCCACAAATATGGAATAAGAATCATAACCTCGGTTTTCAATGAATAATATTTTAGTCTAATGATTAATGGTTGTGAATATTTGAGTGGAGAGATGTTTTTAAGGCATGAAGGATATATAGGGGTGAGACATGAGATCAACATACAAAAGAGGTAGAGTCCAGAAGTGAAATGGAGAATAATTCAAGGAAGGGATGAGGTATACAGAAGAAGCAATAACCCAAGGTAAAGAAACACCTTTCGTAAAAAATAAACAACATCCTATACAACCCTTACTAGGTTTCCATATGCAACTAATGAGAAAGGAAGCAAAAGTAAAGTATAAATGTGGAGCTCAAGAGTACACTCACATGCATGAGTGGGTTATACAAGTAATAACTAAAGTTAGGATGGTTAAGAAAGTGAATAATTTGAGGTGGCACAAAAAATGCACAAAGCATCAAAAGCAAACAAAGGTGAAAATGAAAGAAGTTAAGTTAGAGGGAGTACAATCGAAAAGTCAAAGGAAGGAACAAAAGAGATATTAAAGCCATGAAATTTAGCTAGAAATCAATCAATCATGAGAACATGTGACAATCAAACCATGAAGATCAAGAAAATAACATATAAAGAAAGAACAAGCACACTAATAAAAGGACAAGTAGAGTATCAATATAAGAACATGGATCGTATAAAAACATGAAGAAGATGCCTACAGCTGAAGGAAGCCATCAAATGAGACAAAAAAGCATCATTTAAGCTAGAATCTAAATTTTTCCTCTCATGGGTAGAATGATGCACGTGCATCATTAGTCGGTCATATAGTTGGTCATGTTTAGGGATGAAGTCTAGGTTTTCTTAGGGTGTATGTCATTATTACCCTTCAATATGTTGTAATTAAGTATTCAAACTTGGCAATTGTTGTGTGTAAAATCCTAAGGCATATTTGTTGTATGAAGGCCAAATATATGTAAAATAAAACTAGGATATCTTACTCTAATGTGGAATCAATGTAATAAGCAATGTTTAAGGTTGTTAAGGTATTTTCTTAAGCTAGGAAGTGGTTGAGTTATCTTAGGAGTTAGTTTAGCAAGATTAGGAATTTTTTTTGAAGTGTAAATAATTGAATTATTCATCTCCATATGTTATTTTCTCATAAATTATGGATGTAGTAGGCATAATGGGGTATGAATAAACAAATTATGAAGGTTTGGATTGATTTCACAGTGTATTTTGTAAGTTTTTACGTAATTCCTCCATGAATATAGCATAGACTCTCTCTTGGCCGAGAGTATGAATATGGAAAGTAGGATTAGGAGGAGATTCATGGATCTATGAAGTTTGAAAAATGTGGGCAAAATTTCATGGAGTATTATCAACTTATTATATCCCTTAAAGTGAATTATTATCCCCGTAGCTATAAATATATGCTCACGCACCCTAGTTAGGGCATCCCATAACTTTAATTCCAACAATCCAAATGCCATGAAATTTCAAAAACATATATTTCCAGAAGATTCCTAAGAGTATACCAAATATCTAATTTCAACTCACACATGTGAGGAATTTATTAGAGGTTTCTCATATCGACTATCCTAGTGTACAGATTAGGAAAAAGCGATATGCATGCATATGTGATCAAGTAAATAAATCTCTAATTTTCATCATGGATCATATTGGAGTTATTAAAAAGGTGTTTCAATCATTTCTTGGGTGAGATTAGACCTAGGAACCTCATTTTTATACTTATAGGATTTGAAGATATCTAATTAGGCCTATATTTCCCCTAGGATAGCTGGAAAAGTCCATATCCATACAAAGTGCCAATAATTGATCTTCACACATGAGAAAGGAATCCATAAATGGTATTTGAATTGGTCATAGAAATAAGAGTTTGTTTCAAAAATATTTGAGATTTACCGGCATTTGCATATAGGGAAGGATCTTAGGAAATGAAGCTAATTTGAAGGAATCAAGAACAAGTACAAGGATATGGTAGAGTTTAGAGGTCTAATAACATCATAGCAAGTCAAACTAAGTGTTTCATGGATTTTGAGAGTGAATCAAATCCCTAAGCACAATATTGGGCTAATTAACCATTTCTAGCCTATTAGGCTAGTTGAGAGAAGAATGGTGATAAGAATAATTTAAGGGAATGAACAATATTACAAAGATAGTGTAATGTTTAGCAGAAGGGATTTGGCCTATTAGGGTTATGAAGCTACAACATTGGCATGATGAATTTGTGATCGTAAAGCATATGCATTGAGAAGTGGAGTATGGAGATGAAGTGTTTTACGATCTAATAAAGTAATAATAGATACAATAAATAGAATGCATGGTGAGGATAAGTGTAAAGCATAGGGCAGGTTGAGAGGTGTAATGATCTCAGGTTGAACTCATAAGTACAAGAAGTTGCATAGTGGAGACAAAGGTGGAAGAAGTCAAGTGTGAGTGGAGTGGATCAAGAACCTAGCAGAAAACAAAGTGTAATGCTCATAACAAAGAGAATATCAATATATGTTGACTAAGGAAAGAGCAGGGGAGGTTGATCACCTAAAATTCAAGGTATGAATTTTATGTTTTCTTCACATATGCTTGAATGAGGTTATATAATGGAATGTGCCTACAATATATACTAGGTAAATATAATGATCTACATCAAAAAAATGATTTTAGCTAGATCCTATGAGCAAGGTCTAGATTGCTGGTAGAGTCATGCATGGTTAAGGTGATGGTAACTTACACACAAACAAGGTCAAAGTAAAGAAGACCCTTGCACCACCAAAGAAAACAATTTTTTTAAGATAAATATTTTAAATTCATATAACTCAACGAAATTTTTGTTCATTTCATATTGACATAAATAAATGCATTAACATTCCATTAAACATGTCTTCTATTAAAATATTGTCTCTACAATATTTATGGTGTCGATACTAAATTGAGATCAACAATCAAAGATGAAAAATTTAGTTCTTCTTAAAATGCCTGTAATAGTAAAAAATGTTTGATAACTTAAAACATTAATAAATTAATTAATATGAGGTATAGAAATAGTATTGTTAAAAAAATTAAAGCTAACCTTCATCCTTTATAACTCTTTGAATACGTCAAACATCTAAAAACCGAGCATCCCGAATGCAAATGTAGAGTGTGACCTTCCATAGTGCACTAAACAATGTCCATCCACGGGAAATAAAATATGTCCCATACACCAAATGGTAACAATAGGAAATCATCGATCGAGGTTTCAAGTTATTCGATGAGCTTCCTCTCCATGGAACAAATAACAACCATGCATAAGCCCCTGTCCGTGTCATGGAGGTTGGTTGTATAACACCTATCAAAGCATAAATATAGTGTGTTAACTATTATTGTTTATGTTGGAAATGATGAATGTAATTTTGTTAAGAATTATATTATTAGTTGTGGTTGAATTATGAAATTTTAATTAAGAAGGAATATTCACCAAGATCATATTAGTAAAATAGTTATATACAAAGAAAAATATTAATATAAAAATTTGTTTTGTATGTAAATAAATACATTACATTAACCACGTCTCCGATGAGATTACGTTCAATTCTAATAACTAAACATTTTTTTGAAAATAATGGCCTAATATAAATTGTAGGATAATATAAAATTATATATGATGTTAGAAAACTAATTTAGGAACATAAATTTACAAAGGTAGATAAAGAAATGTTTTTAATTTGGTATAGTGTATGTTTTTAGTGTTATCATCACTTCAATGTGGAGGAAATCACATAATTTTTAATATATCAAAACTAGACGTTTTTAATATTTTAAATTCTCTCAAAAAATAATGCACTTTCAAAAACATGTGATTAACAATTTGTATGAAATTGTTACAAATTCTAAAAGTCATATAGGTGTTACAAGTTTATCGATGTAGGAGCATATAGTTTCATATGCAATCTTGTATCTCGTGTGTGTGTGTGTGTGTTACAAATTACTTATTCTAATCTTGACATTATATTTATAAATTGGTAAATGTATTTTATCAATGTGATGTAATTTTTGGGTGAGTTTTTATAACTCGACGTATATATGATTGGGTGAGATATAACAACTCACATATATAATTTTTTAATAATTCGTTTCCATAAATCATCAATATTTATGTGAATTATTTTATATATATTTATAGTTTTCCTATTAATTAGAAAAGTAAAGTCATATATCTTGTCTCGAGACACCTAATGAACATAATTTAATTTAATAATTATTCTATTAACCTATGTTGGATCTATAAACAAACTTCACATTTGATATCGTAGATAATTATGTATTAGAATATAGAATTGAAAAATTAAGTTTTTGATTATTTCCCATGGAAGCTACATTGTTATTAGTTTCATGTATATTAAAATTATGAGAAAAATGTGAGTCTATTCAGATTACTATATACCCATGTCAAAGAAGTTTATTAAATATTAAGGTTTACTCGAGTTGTTTAACGTAATACTTAGTTTACATAATATAGCTTAGATAAATATATTCTCATGACCTAATGATATTTTTTAAAAAATATCTCAACACCCTCTAGCATGAGTTGGACTATTCAGCCCCATCTACACTACACAACATTACCGAAGTTAATTATTTGAAGGAAGAAAAATAATTCGTAAGGGACATGAGCAAGTAAACACTCTTTTGAAGGAAGAAAAAAAAATATGTTAAGGGAGATGAACAAGTATTTAATTTGAAATTAGAAGGAACTTAAAAGAAACGTTTAACTTTGTACAAAAACTCCTTTTGAGGTGTGATATTTGGAATGTGCGTATTTTTTGAGATCTTTACATTGGTGATAATTTAATTTCACTAATTGTCCTATATCATAGAATATTTTTCCTTAAATAATTATGTGTACACGAAATTATAAAAAAACCATGGGGTTACCTTAAAATGTGGCTCTCATACCAATTAACTATCGGAGAGGAAAACTAAAATGGAAATATTGGTAAGGAGAATGGGTTTACAATAGATCAAAATGGGTCCTAAAACTAAACCAACATTATATGTAGCTAATGATAAGTATTTTAACAAATTTTATGAGGCGTATGGTCTAATATGCATTTCTATATATCATGGTTTATTCCTAGAATTTGGTAGCATGCCGAATGATGTTGGGACCATATTGGAAGGATTGTTTAGAAACAAAGATGTAATAAGAGATCAAGAATTAGAGAATTATCTAATTATTTTAATTCCATACAACTTTGAAACTATAAATGTTACTTCTTTAAAAATTAAAATAAATTAGACTTTAGTTAAAACATTGTGGGATAGAGAAAAAGGGTGAGTAGTAGGTTATTTCTACATGTACCAAGATGGGTCATAAGTATTAAATTTTTGTTTACAATTTTTATGCCACTAGGATTTACCTTGTGCTAAATCAAAAAAATATTTATTACACGATAATTCTTCCTCTTATTATGGAGGAAGATAAGATCATATGAATGATGTAATATGATGCATTCTAAGTGATGTGCTTTATTTTTCTAATAGTAAAAATAGAAGGCTTAAAACAAAAAATAAAATAAAAGTAACAATCATAAAAATGAGAAAAGGACATGGCCAAAACCTATAACATAACCCTCCCCTTGTGATTCCAAACCTAAGAAATATATGCTCAAATGTGAATATCTTACAAGTAATATTTGATATGATGAACATAAGTCTATGTATAAAATGATTGATCACCCTACACACTTTCATGAGAAGAACAATATCAAAGGTTCCTCATTCAAACATGTAGAGTTCTGAAGTTTAAGTGTTTACAAAAGTAAAATAAAATAATGAAAGAAAATATAACGTAAAATCACTTATAGAACTTACATGTAAAGCTACCACATGGATTATTGATTTAGGTGATCAAACCATATGGGTTACATTCATTTCCTTACAAGCATGTTTTATTCTAACTATCATGATAGGTGATCAAAATTAAATTGAGGCATCTATAAGAGGGTCATTAAACATAGGTGATAGGACAATTTAAAATGTTCTTTCTATACAATTTTTTTAAATAGCCTCGTTTGAATATATCATATCACATGCCTTGATGTAGACGAGTGGGTTGAGTTCACTAAATATTATGTGCTTATCAAGGAGTTACAAATTCATTATACAATGGAATTAGCGAGAGTATGTCCCAATTTCCAGGTTTATTCCATCTCACACTTTTCTCCTTATAATGAATCCTCTAGAGATGATTAGAGCCTTCTAAGTTAAAATTCTTATACTTCTCTTTCAGTCACATTGTAGTCACTAGGTATTGATGATGATTATAAGGATTTGGATTCACCTAGGTAGTTAATGTTGATTATGTTTTGAGAACAAATGATGAGCATACTAATGAAGTGGATTAATATTTCAGTCAATATAATAAGAATAGTAATGAGGAATTTCCTCTTTCCTCTCCTACTCATGTGTTAGAGACTAATTACAAACATCTTTGGATTCTTGGTCTCTCTCACATTGTCATGCATATGTGGATAATGAATATAATATGTAATCTCATGAACACACTAATACTAAGAGGGGGTGAATCAATATTAGAAATTTTTTTGCTTATTTAAACATTAACATCCATGAAAAAATTAATCACATAAGATATAACAATTAAACAACCATGGAACAAAAGTTTTATGATCCTAAGGTAAATATTGGGCATTATAAGTTCCAAAGATATCCCATAACATGTTCCTTAAGGAGATACAGGTTGAGAGATTCTGATGGTAACTTGAATGTTGAAAAAGAACACTACATTATTAAGATGAATTCTCAGTGCAAAAACAAGATTTCACAACACGAAGCTAGAGCACATGCGACATAGTGATTGGGCAAAATGCAAAATGGAAATGGGTCATTATGACATCAACAAGTGGCACAAAGAAAAAAATAAAAGTCTTGTATTCATCTCTCGGTCTATGTTGTATGTGTGAAAAGGAGGATTGTTCCCTCTCATAATGACACGTGGATTTCCATCTACTCAAGTTACCAACTAGATCAAAACCAGCTCAACAAATAGCTCAAAGACAACTTGGTAAGGGTGATGATGTGGTGAGATTGGGGAGATTTTGGATAATGGGAGCGGTGGACCCAGGTGATATGGCGAGAGGATGTGGTGATCAACGAATCGACGGGTGGGGTTGATGTGGAGGGACCAATGAATGGGTCGAGGTGATGTGGCATGTTATTGAAACATTAGATGTGATGTGGTAGCTTGGTGTGGAGCATAGCGGGAAAGGCAATCTCTAATGGTTTTAATAATGGGGTGGAAAAGAAAACATAGTCGATAATAATTTCAAAAAACCAACCTACCCGGCTAGATAGAGCGATCCAACCAACTCACTCAACTTGTGGTGATGATATGAGTTAGATGATAAAGGATTTAAACCCTTATTTTAGGGATGGGGAAAATATATAAACAACTAATTTATTCATTTCAAAAGCACATCTGAAAGGTTCAATCAAAATCTAAGTACAAACTAGGGGACCTCATACTAGAAAATTTACAAAAGCATAGAGGGATTTTGTAAGCAAATATATTTATGAGTAATTTTTAAGTCATTACTATCTATAAATGGAGAAAACTATGGTGATGCGGTTTCTGCAGTTCTGGCTGCAGAATGTCTACAAACTAAGCTTAATATTGCTGAGGAGAGGCTGATCTGTGGCCAGAATCGGTCGATTGAAAGCACGAGTACGAACGAAAGGGAAAGCATTGTAGTGCTTATCGGTGATGTTTCGTAGTTCTACGCATGCAAAAGTCTACGCACTAAAGCTAAGAGTGCTGAGGAAAGGCAGATCTCTAGCCAAAATCGGACGGCTATAAATGAAAGTGTGGAAATGCCTAAATCCACATCTTTGGCCTGGAATAAGTTGCTACAAATCCCTAGCACCAAGGTGGGTCCGAAAATTGCTGGACAGTTCACGTGGGAAAAGGACAATGAGGGTGCCACCTGCCTGAGGGTCCCAGATGGTTGTGTTGATAGAGCTTTAAGCAAAGTGAATCTCTCCCTCGTTGGTAAGTTTCTTGGCTCTAGACCTAATATTGATTTCATTAGAAAATGGGCTTTAAGAAAGTGGAAACCTAAGGGAGCCCTGAGCATTACCATCATGCCAAAAGGCTTTTTTCTGGAAAAATTTAATCAGCAAGAGGATTTGGAATCGGTGCTTCTGGGAGGACCTTGGTGGTTGGGAAATATGGGGCTTTTTTTGAAAAAATGGTATCCTGGATTTGACCCTAATACTGAGAATATAAACACCATCCCAATCTGGTGTAGGTTACCTGGACTACCATTGCATTTTTGGGATGATGAAATTCTGCTAAATATTGCAAAATCCTTAGGTGCCCCTATCGGGCTGGATGGACCCACGAGAAACAGATCCAGACTTGCTTTTGCTCGTTTCTGTATTTTTTCTACAATGGATCAGGAGTTTCCGGAACACATAATCTTGAAATCTAGATATGGGATTTGGACCCAAAAAATTGAGGTTGAAACTTTGAGGTGTAAAAACTGTCATAGCATTGGGCACTCTGATAAAGGATGTTCCAAGAAGAAGAATCCTGCAATGGAAGCTGAACAGCCTGTGGAGGACTCAGTTCGGAATAAGGATAGTAGGATTCCTAGCACGGATAGCTGGAATGAAAAGAAAGCTCCTAGTCAGAAGGAGTTGGAATTAAATAGAAAGGGAAAAAAAAGGGGCTTTAGAACTCAAATAAGGAAGCATCTGGTCTGGCGTCCTAAAGTTTCAGCAGCAGCTTTACCTGAAGTTCCGAGCAATGAAAACCTGGAAAATCCTGTGAAGGTTTTTATGGTGGTGAACGAGCAAGAAGGCTCTGTGAAGGTTAATATAGTCCCTACTGAGCAATCTCAAAGCAATATGGAATTCGAGATAGATAATCAGATGTGTATCACTGAGGAAATTTTGAACAAGGAATGTACTGCTCCTAAAGAACCTTTGCAGAAAAACTCTCCTAGGGGAGATGGTAATTCTTTAGAAGATTTACTTCCTTGTTTCAGCAATATATCAGCGGATTCACCTGCTTGCTTCAGCATCAGAACAACTGATATACATACATCGGACAGGACTCAGAAAGAATGTGAAGAGGGAGAAGTTACGCCCATCTTGGATGAGGAGGATCCAGATTCGGGATTCACAAAGGTTATTTCAAAAAAGAAAAAAAGAATGAAAGGTTTTGAATTGATCCCAGAATCACTTTACAGTGATAAGAAAAAAAAAAAGATAACTGGGACACCTCCACATCTAGAACAACTAGATCTACTGCTAAACAAATAGTGGACTTTGGAGGAAGTACAAAAAGAAGACCCTCTAAAAGGCTCTTAGATCTAAGAGAATGGAGAGGGACATTGCGAGATGGAGTTCAGCGCCAGTTGAACCATCAGGCAGTTCCAACCACCAAATATTCCAAATGAAGATTATTTCATGGAACATCCGAGGCCTAAATGGAAACTCCAAACAGAGAACCATCAAGGAGTTAAGGGACTCTAGCAATCCTAATATTTTGATTACTGCAAAACTAAGATGAAAGCTATGACCCTTGAAACTATTAAAAAGTTTTAGGGATATCTAAAATGGCGGCATTGACTCCCGGGAGCTTACGGTGGGCTACTACTCTTTGGGATAAAAGACACTGTACTGGTATGGTTCTTAATGCTAGTATTAATCATCTTGCAATCAAATTTGTTGCTTTTGAGAATAATGGTGAATGGATCCTTTCTAACATTTATGCCCCTAATACGGTTAGTGGTAGAAGGAAGCTTTGGGCTGACCTTAAAACTTTTAGAAACAAGCATTGCTCTGCTAACTGGCTTATTATGGGGGACTTCAACTCTCCACTAAACCCAGGTGAAAAGTATGGAGGTACCTCCAGCTTTTCTAATGGTATGGAGGATTTTGCTGATTTTATAGCTGAACATAACCTCTTAGATGTGGATCTTCATGGGAATAAGTACACCTGGAATAATAGAAGGTTGGGAAAAGAGTTTATTCAGGTAAGATTGGATAGGGCACTAATTTCAGTGAGCTGGATTCTCAGTCAAGACTTCCACCTCTCCTCCTTGCCCAGAGTTGGATCGGATCACAATCCGATTGCTTTAAATCTTCTCAATTGGACTAAACCCACTAGAAGCTCATTCAAATTTGAAAAGATGTGGATGGAGCATGACAATATATATGACAAGATAAAAGAATGGTGGGGATGGAATGGAGAAGGCACTGCTCAATATAGATTGGTCCAAAAGCTCAAAAATGTTAAAAAGCAAGTCAAAATCTGGAACAAAAGCGTTTTTGGTAATGTTTTTGAGAAAAAAAAAAAGTTAAAGCAAAAACTTCAGGAGTTGGAATTAAAAATGGATATTATGGGGAGATCGGATGAAGACGAAGTCAATGAAAAGAAGATTCTTTCAGAGTTGCATACGATCTGCAGTAGAGAGGAATCTTTATGGAGACTTAAATCTAGAGCTATTTGGCTTAAAGAGGGAGACAGGAATACGAAGTTCTTTCATATGACCACTTTGAAGCACAGAGCTTGTAATAGGATCTTAGAAGTTTCTAAAAACAACGGAAATATCATAAAAGATCCCAATAGCATCAAGAAAGAAGCGCTTGATTTTTATAAAAAACTTCTTGAGGAGAGGAATAGCAACAACTCTGAAGCTATTTCTTTTATGTTGGAGGCCATTCCCCAAAATAAAATTGAGGAACAAAAATTTAGAAATATTCACAAAGCGGTTACGCTTGAAGAGCTGCATAAAGTTGTTTTTGCTTTAGAGGGTGACAAGGCTCCTGGGCCGGATGGATTTTCCATAAATTTTTCCAGAAATTTTGGGAAATCTGTTCGACGGATCTTCTCAGAGTGGTGAATGAGTTCTATAGAATGGGAAATCTTTTAAAAGAGCTTAATAACACTCACATTGTGTTGGCCCCAAAAAAATGGATGCTAAAGATTTCAAGGACTTCAGACCTATCAGCCTTGTGAATGCCATCTATAGAATTTTTACCAAAATTATTGCTACTAGGCTCCAGCTCATTTTGAATGAACTTATCTCAAGGCAGTAGAGTGGCTTCATCAAAGGCAGGATTATACAAGACGGAGTGATTATGGTTCACGAGACCATACATTCAATGGAAAATAATAAAAAGGCAAGTATGGTCCTCAAGCTTGATATGAATAAAGCTTTTGACAAGGTCTCTTGGGTTTTCCTTGACAAAGTCTTAACAAAATTTGGGTTTCTGGAAAAATTTAGAAGAATTATTAAGGCTTGCATATCTACGGCCAGATTTTCTGTGGTTGTTAATGGTGAACCAGTGGGATTTTTTACTAGCAGCAGGGGTCTGAGACAAGGAGACCCTATCTCCCCCTTACTATTCATTCTCTTGGCTGACAGCCTCAGTAGAACAATTGGTAAAGCGGTGAATGACGGGCTTTTAAGTGGCTCTAAGCCCACCTCCATCAGTCAAGCTGTCTCCCATCAGCAATTTGCGGACGACACTATCCTTCTTCTTCTGGCATCTGTCATTGAAGCCAAGGCTACCAAGGCCTTGCTGCGGCTCTATGAATCTACTTCTAGGCAGGAGATCAATTATGACAAAAGCACCATCTTCTTCTTCAACACTCCTGAGGAAAGACAACTTAAAATAGCTAAAATTCTGGGCTGTAAAATAAGTGAGCTTCCAGCCACTTACCTGGGGCTTCCTCTCGGCACTAGGAAAGTCTCTTGCAAGGTGTGGGATGATTTATTGGAGAGATTCCAAAAAAAAATGGCTGGTTGGAAAGGAGCAATTCTATCTAGTGCTGGTAAGTGCCTGCTCATCAAAAGTACTCTCCAAAATCTGCCAATTTATATCATGTCACTCTACAAGATCCCCTCTTCTTTCAGGGATAAGATTGAAAGGATCCAAAAAAAAAATTTATGGCAAGGCATGGATGAGAAATTCAAATTTCACTTAGTGGCTTGGGATAAGGTTTGCACCCCGAAGTTTATGGGAGGTCTGGGTATAAAAGATATTGAGAAAATGAATGAGGCCCTCATTGCTAAAATGGGCTGGAGAATGCTGACTGAGAAACAACCCTGGATAGATTTAATTAAAGCTAAATATCTTAAACATCAATCTATGTACTCCTTTCTACAAGATGAACAGCTCCCCAATGGTTCCATTTTTGGAACAATTTGGTTAAAAGCAGAAATTTCATCAGGCAGGGCAGTAAATGGAAAGTGGGGGATGGTAGGGACATAAACTTCTGGGAGGATAATTGGTTTAATGGAAACCTCATGGAGAGTTTTGGGATGGCCAAGGACAGTCTTATAAACAAGTATGGCATCAAAATCAAGGGCTATATTGAGGAAAATGGTACCAGAAAGAAGTGGAAAAAACTTACTGTGGAGAGAAATGATCTGAAACAAATTACTTCCTCCCTTCAAGATCAATTAGATCTTATTCCATTAAGTCAGATGGATTCCAAGGATGAGCTGGTATGGAATAACTCCAATGATGGGAATTACTCTGTCAAAACTAGATACAATAACTTCTTTCATAGTAATCAAACAGAGTTCAATTGGAACAGGATTTGGATGTCTGATTTAACTCCCAAAATAAAATTTTTCCTTTGGCTAGCTATCAGAGGTAGGATTCTTACCAATGACAATCTGATGAGAAGAGGATTAATGATCCCTAATAGGTGCCATCTTTGTAAGAAAGATTCTGAGGATATCAGCCACCTGTTCATACATTGTGAGTATGCCACTAGAATATGGAGTTTTGCCCTTTCTAAATTTGAAGCTCTCTGGGTGCTGCCGAAGGATCTCAATCAGCTTTGGACTCAATGGAACCCACCCTTTAGGCATTGTGTTGTTAAAAGGATCTGGAAGCTGGTTATCCCTCATTTAATCTGGAGAATATGGAAGGATAGAAATGATATTATCTTCAGAAATAAAAAGCAAAACTACAAGATTAGTATTGGTAAAATTTCTAATGGTATCAAAGAGAATATTGCTGGATTTAAACCCCCCAAGAACATGAGATATCCAAAAAATGAAGAATATATTCTATCCAACTGGTAGATAGGATCAATTAATAGTTGGAACAATCCCAGGAATAGCATTGATAGATCTTTGATTAAATGGCATCCTCCTGATCTAAATTGGTATAAGTTGAACTTTGATGGGGCTTCTAAAGGAAACCCTAGGATTGCGGCAGGGGGAGGAGTGATACGGGATCATAAAGGCAATCTGATAGCTGCGTATGCTGGTAAAATGGGAATTCAAACTAATCATTTTGCCGAAGCTCTATCTGCTCTTTGGGGTCTGAGAATTGCCCAGACACAAAATATTCAGAACCTCATTATTGAAGGAGACTCCCTAAATATCATTAATCTTCTTAAACAGTGCTCATCTCCAAGTTGGAGCATCAAGGATTTTATTGCAGAGTCCATAAGTATTAGTCATACTTTCAATAACATCGGGATCATGCATACCTACGGGAGGGTAATAAATTGGCGGATGTCTTTGGAAAATTATGGCATTAATGTTAACCTTACAATTTGGGACAATAATAGCATCCCTAAATAGCTTCAAAACAACATTCAGGCGGATCTCCATATGCAAGCAATATCTAGAAATGAGTTATGATTTTTGGGTGTGGATCAACTTCAAAAATACTCCCACACGTGTTGATTTAAAGTATTGGTTTATGCAAATCACGTCTAATAATCAAGATAGTGTGAATCATATGGGGAATTTCAAGTGGAGATACACGGTTTTGAAAATCGTGCATGCGGGCTGCATTGAGACTGTTAAAAGGTGGATTCAAACCTCCACGGAAACCGAAGGCGGCGATAAAGTGATTGATGACAGGGAGCGGGCTATTCTCACATGCGTTTTTCAGCAGGCTCAGATCAGCAGACACGCAGCCGATCGTGGGAAAAGCAATGGCTCTCATTTCCAATATTGTGTGGATTACTATAGCAAAAAGTGGACTGGCTTTAGAGATCAGTTAGGAATTTGTTGCAATCAGTTTAGAGCAGAGAAGATGGGGGGTCCTCCTTGTCAAATTGAGCCTAGTGTGGACCCAGACTGGAAAGATAATATTGAGCTGTGGAACATTCTTAGCAAGGGTGGCATAACAAACTTCATGGAAAAGGTTCAGGGGCATGATCAGAGCATCTCTGTGTGTTTTGCAAAGGATTGGAAGGAGAGGATAGTGGAATATGGGGGGCAGAAGGTCTTAATCAATGAAGAACTTATTGCTGAAGTGACCGGCCTTGGCTTGGAGGGCTTCCGATTCTTCAACAAAAGGGTCGATAAAGATGTTGAAGAGAGGAGATTTGTTGAGGGAGAGGAGAAGCTGACCTACATAACAGCGGGCCTACTTGTTAGCTCGATCCCTCCACCTTATGATGAAGTAACCCACATGATGATACGGTTCATCTCCTTGGAAGGAAGGTTTGTCACTGTTCCTGCGAAACACCTTATTTTTCTTAATCACTTTCGTAGGGATCGTTTGGTTTGTTTCCCCCATTACTTGTTGAACTCTCTTGAACACTCCATTCTAGAGTTTCAAAAGCATTCCGGTGGTTCCTTTGCACCAAGGGCTCATTTTGTTGCTGCACAAATGCTTGTCTCCTCAAGTTTCCCGGTCTCCCATCCTCCCCTAGCTCGATTCCCCCTCTGCGGGCTCTGCTGCTGCCAGCCCTGTTTCTCCTTTCTCTGCCCCCGCCACCGCTGCTGTCACCCCCTACCGGCCGTTCAGGCTTCTTCTCCCATTCCCCCTTCTATTGCTCCCACCCCCACTTAGCCTCTTCCTCGCGGAGACCGGTTACCAGGGCTTCTAGGAAGCTTAACCTTGAGACTCTTGCTGTGGAGAAGGGTTCTCATGAATTTGAAATTGCTCATGACCTCCTAAATATCAGCAGTGCCAGCCCAGGAAGTGCAATTGGAAAGCCCTTCAAGAAGGCTAGAAGCCTTAGAGGCTGATATGAAATTGTTGAAGGATGAAGTTAAAAACTTGGCAAAACAGAAAGGAAAGAGGAAGAAGGAGGAGGAGGAGGATGTTGACAGCAGCCAAATTGAGGATATCTACAAGAAACTGCACTCCTTAGACTCCCGTTTAGGGAAGGCCAAAACTTGACATGATTACAACATAGCCATCTTTAGGGCGATTGAGGAGTTCATTGAGCAACACGTCAAAAGTGTCTCCAACCTAAGCGGAGTTCCGGCAACTCTTTGGGGTAATGATAAGGAAAGTAAGAAGACCGTGGAGCAGCTGGATTATAATGACGCTGCCCACATGACAACTTTGGGTATGTTCAAATCCTGGAAGAATATCAAAACCATCATTGAAAAAGCTACTAAAAAGTAGTTGTAGATGCTTACATTGTCCCTTGTCCTTGTTTGTTTTTTTTTTTTTGTGGACCCTTTTTTTTTTTGCATAATTTTGATGTTTTGTTTCGTCTTTAGCTATTTTTTACTTGGAACTTCATTAATTTTTTTGATCCTTTTCTCTCTGGTTTCTTGCTTTCTTCTAGTCTTGTAAATAAGTATAGTCCCTTTCAAAAACTATTTTTAAAAAAAAAAACATAGGCTCTACTTAAAGATGAAGTTGTGTTAGAACACTTAATAAGATTTTAGGACTATTTTTGGTTTTATTATATTGATCCACTTCTCATAGTGGACTATAAAATTCATTATAGTATTATAAGTTTTTTTACTTATAGTTAGAACTTTATAATGAATCTCTTTGTTAATTAAGTTTACCCTGTAATTGGAAGATGTGAACGCCATAAAAAAATTATAGAATTTTTAGATTTCCATGTTTCGAGGAGCCTTTACTCCTCAATTTCTAGGCTTGGTAAAAGAGTTTCTACAAAATAAGCTCCATAGAAAGAGTTCAAAATCCCAATCACGCTTATATATATATATATATATATATATATAAATATCTTTTGTTCCAAAAGTAGACATGCCATAAAAAAAAATTAGTTTTGATATCCATATTGGGAACCTTAGTTCTTTCGAAGAGGATTACATCTAAGGTGAAAAATCTCTCCATTCACAATGCAAGTCAAAGCATGTATGGCCCTTGAGACATAAGAACACAACATATGGACCATCCAAGATTTTGTTGTGTGTTGTGAGGATATCCGAGATAAATTGTTTTAGCGATTCTACGAGGAAATCTAGTACGAATTGTATTAGACTGGGAAATTAGTATAAGTTACATGACAACTAACGTGTTAAGTCATATGGGGTTACCCATTACACCTTTTCCTCATGCCAAAACATTCGGCACATGAGACATTTTTATCCAAGGTATCAAAAATCATTGTTGCTCCTTGAGATATATTATAGGAGGAAACTTTTCAAATTTGGTTACTCTTGACATCATTCTACCACGATATGGACAAGATTATGTTGGGAAACATGTACCTCATCGCTCGTTATACATTCGTGATGAAGGAAGGAGATGGCATTGAGCTTTGACATCATGGCTTGATAGTCGAGTTTGAGAGTGGCGTGGTCACGGGACCATGCCAAAAATACTTCAGTGAGTCTCTAGACTCATATGTACCATGTGATCACCCTAGATCAAAATTAGATGAAAGAACGAATGAGGGGTCATTTAATGAAATGCAAAGAAACTATTAATGAAGCCCGGTCCAAACATAGGATTCAGTTGTTGGTAGGGAATCTTAGGTGATAAATACATAGTCATCAACTATTTTATAAATTGAAAATTTTAGGTTTCTAGTATAATAATGCAATGTATACATATGAATTATATGCTCATATTTGTAATACAATAAGATTAGCCAAATGACCCATTTGTGAATTGTTTGTAAAAGTTGATATACTTGCATTGTAAGAATCTTTTAAAAGGGAAAATTATATGAGTTTAATTACACCATATTATTTTATTATATCAACTTTTCTTGTTGAATAAGATGTATATGCACAATAAGAAACATGTTTCATACTTTGTAAAATGGGTTAATCATGCAAAGGATGTTGTCATAGTTTCCTAGTAGGTGTTTTCATTGATGTAAAACCATTTTAATGATAAATTGAATATGATAGGATAATTTCATGATGATGTATGTTTTTCTAATATGATGGTTCAAATATATACCAGCTATTACATTGAGATTCAAAGGTGATGCATGATTTCTCTAAGAAGCCCATACTGGATCCTAGAAGGTGTTTTTGGTAGTTTGAGCTTCTTGGATGTTTGGGAAGCATTTTCACATGATGACTATTATGATTTGACGGTGCTTGATCACTCATAACATTGGATTAGTGTAGGTACAAGTGATTCTCCATGTTACAATTTCCAAGCGGAAAAGGTATTCTTTCTTGTAGGTTTGATAAAGTGTATTGGAGCCATTTGAGTTGATGGATGTATGTTATTAGGTGTATCATAGCATATGGGATATGTTTGATTTTGTGAGATAGGGTCAAAATCTAGTCCATTTCTAGATCGAAGGGAAACTTCGATGCTAGTTGTGAATGGTTTTCATTGCAAGGACCTTGTGGCTTTAACAAAAATGCTTCTAAGGTGAGTTTATAATGTTTCAAAAAATAACAATGTTGTTTGATTGTCATGCTTTTATGAATTAATGTTAGGAAGGTAAAGAGGTCTAAAATCCTATTTAAACCCTAGCTAAGATCAATTTAAGGAAAGTTAAGTATACTAACCCAATTTTGATGACTAGTGAAAAATTTATGATTAGATGTTGTGGAGGAATCCTTATATAGTTGAGGTCATGGAGATATGTGGGCCCAATCTAAAAACAAAAATTTTGAGAGAAGAAGGTTTTAGGACAAGATGGTTCAAAGGAGTAACATGCAACATTGATGTTGTATGATGCATGAGAGTTTTTATTTATTTACATGGTGGTTTTAGGGAATTTTTATGCATTTTGATGATGTTTTGAGGTCCAAATGGGTAGGGTTTAGTAAAATGACTATATCTTAAGCTACGGTGGATTCCAAAAATGATTCAAGTTGTGATGGAAATATGATTCATAGATATTTCCATTTATATATTGATTTCCTCATGATGAGGTCATGGAGTCAGGTTGGTTTGGGCATGATGAAGTTAGGTTAGTTTAGGCATGATGGAGTTAGGTTAGTTTAGGCATGAGTGAGTTAGGTTGATTTAGGCAAGGTGGAGTTAGGTCAATATAGGTATGGTTGAGTTATGTCGATTTATGCATGGCTAATTTAGGTTAATTTAGGCATGGTGAAGTCGGTTGGTTTAGGCATGGTTAAGTTAGGTTGATTTAGCCATGGTTGAGTCAAGTTGGTTTAGGCGTTATGGAGTTAGGTCAGTTGAAGTTGGATTGAATGTCCTAGTTTTTGGTAACATGGGGGATATATGGTGATGTATATACAAGTTATGGTTTAAATTTCCAAATATGTGTTATAAGGGAAATGTGAAAATGATAAATGAATGATTTGATGATGTGGTAAAAATGTGTATTAATTGAGGCTTGTTTTATTTAATTACAAGTTATTGATATAAAATGGAAACTAACTAGGGTAGAATGTGAATAGGAAAGTGAAAGGGGGAATTGGTTAGGGTAAAGAGTGGCTGAGCTAACCTTTAAGGGACCCATTCCCCAAAGTTATACCTACATAGTCCCGACAACAAGGGACCTCGGGATGATGTAGTTCTCCCATAAGCTAGGGAAGATGATGAAGTAGATAAATGGGTTGGTAGGTGTTAGGCATGGTTGAATGTAGGTCATAGGCATGATTGAGTATCGATCCACGAGGCATTGTTGAGTTTAGGTCATAGGAATGGTTAAGTAGTTTTAAATATAGGTGTCAATGATATGGTCCTTTGTAGGATAATCGGTAAGTAATGAGGAAGGTGAATGGTAAGAGGTGTCAAGGTATTTACTTAATTGAGAAGATCCTTAATGAGTGGGCCATACCCTAGATGGGCTTATGAATGTAAGACCCTAAAGGCCTTACATAATGGACTATAGTAAGAGTAACGAAAGTCACATAATCATGAAATGTCATGGTTGTAGAAAGTCCCTTGAGTAAAGAGGAAATTAGGATGAAAATTCAATGAGGTTAGAATGGGTGGTTTAGCATAACCTAGTGTATGACAACATGTTCTTCGTAGAAAGAAACCTAGGATCGAAATAGGCAAGTCCATGAAAAAAATTTCATCTTTTTCTTCATCATTTTTTTGTATTTTTAATAGACTGATCAATGAGGAAAGTCTATATGGGATGAGTATATTATCTCCTTGAGGTCTTTTTGAAGCTGATCGATGTGGGAAACTTCTTGATCTTTTTATTGTATTTTTGCAATGACTTTATATAGTTATCCTTCAAGTGAGAAGTCTATTTATAGTGGTTAGCATTAAAGGGCTCAGTTCGGGTTTACCTTCAAGTGAAGACAAATGATAACCACCGACCCATAGGCATGGGTAACGATATAGGGTCCAAGCCAATTAGGAGTTAATTTTCCCCATTTACTTTTCTCTTCTTTCATTACATGTTGATTTTCCTTCAGAATAAGTTCACCGACATGAAATGTTCATTCATGAACATGTTTGTCATAGGCACATTTGATATGTTTTTAGTAGATTTGGAGATGTTCAAGGGCATTGATACGGTGTTCATCTAATAACTCAAGTTGTGCCAAATGAACTTAGCAAAAGTAATCATTATTGACCATGTCTTTGAGTGAGATGCGAAATATGGAATTTGGACTTTGAGAGGTAAGACACCCTTGGTACCATAGGCCGAGAAAAAATTTGGCATGCAATCGAAGTGCTAATACTAGTGTGATAAGCCCACAAGGTGAAAGCAATGTGAGTATGCCAATGCTTCCCAATATCATTGACTACTTTCATAAGAATTTTGTTCAAGGTTCAATTGGTTGATTTGGATTGGCCATTGGTTTGTGGGTAATAAGGTGATGAAAAACTAAATTGGATGCCAAAAGCGTCACATAGCTTTGCATAGGTTTTGTTTTTGAATTTCTTTCCATTATCGGTGATGAGGTGGTGAGGAACACCAAAGAGACAAATGATGTGATGGTTGATGAATTCAAATATTTTCTCATCTTTTGTAGAAACGAAGGGAATCTCCTCTACCCATTTCGTGTAATATTCCGTAGTGGTTATGATCCATTAGTGACATTGTGAAGAATGGGGATTGATCTCACCGACAAGATCCAAATTTCATTGAGAGAAAGGCCTAAGGTCTCATGCAACCTATAGGGCATGAGTAGGTGTGTGATGGAGAATAGCATGTTGTTGGAACTTCAAAAACGTTTCACATAATCATAACAATCATGGTTCACGGTTGGCAATAATATCTAAGGTGAAGAATGTGTTTGTCAATAGCTAAACCACTAAAGTGGCCTCCGCAAATTCCATCATGAACTTCCTTAATGATGTATGGTATTTCAGAACTTGTAAGGCATCATAAAATAATAATGTCAAAGATGCGCTTATAAAGAAGACCACCCATGATGACATAAGGAGAGAAACTTTTAAGAAAGACACATTGTCCATTATGAGTGAGATTAGTGGGTAGAATGGAAAGGGAAAGATAGTATACATATTGCTTATACCAAAGGTCACATGGTTCAGGTGCAATGGTTCCAATGAAGTAGACCTCAAGAGGTAAGTAAGAGGGTGATTGTAGCCTTTGTATTGTGATAAATATTTTACAGTCATCAGGCTAAGTGGGTATCTAAGAAGTCATGCAGGCCATGGTATCCACAAATTTATTGGTAGATCATGGGGTGGTTTGAAGTTTGTAATGGTCAAAGTTTGTCAAAAGTATATCTACGTGATGTTTATACTTTTGAAGTATCTCAATACAAAATTGGTATATACAATTGACTTAGTTTACAACCAGCTAGGAATCACCAAAGATATTAATGGACTTAACATCTAAGGCATAAGTAGCTTGGAAGCCCAGGATGAGTGCTTTGTATTCAAAAATATTATTTGTATAATTAAAATCGAGCTTGAAAGACAAAGGCATAAGTTCACCATCAAGAGGAATGAGAATAACACCAGCCCCACCCCCACACTGACACTTGAAGCAATCAAAGAAGAGTGTCATTTAGTAAGTGGGTTCATCTAAGGAGAGGGTAGCTATGGATTTTTAAGGGAAATGGAAGTTAGAGGGTTGATTATTAGAAAGGGGTGTGGTGGCTAGTTGGTCAGCGATAGCTTGGCCCTAGATGGAATTTTAATGAATGAAACCGAGGTCCACAAGATGCATAAGAAAATGTGTGTCACACTCGATGTTGATAGGGTTTGGCATACATATAGTGTAAGGGGTCGTATTAGTAACAATAAAGGTTTTTGGTGTTGTAGGTAATGGCGGAGTTTTGTGGCAAAAATAACTAAGGCTAGGCAAAAAAATTTGCATGGGTATATCAAGTTTCATAGTCTAGAAGGTTACCAATTATGTAATAAACCGTTTTCTCTCGGTGTTTCTCGTCACGATGAGCGAGCATGGAACCTAAAGAATGGTCGAAGGCAGAAATGTATAGGTAAAATCATTGGTCATCCTTAGGAGGAATGATCACCGTGATTGAAGAAGGTATTTTTTAAGGCTTCAAAGGCATTATGACATTCATCATCCCATTTAAATGAAACCTCTTTTTCTAAAGATGATGAAATTGTTGACAATTGTTAAAAATTCATGAGATAAAATGATGAATGGATTACAAATTTCCTTGTAGGCTTCAAAGTTGACAGAGATTAGTAGGTAGAGTCATTTCTAGGATAGCCTTAATTTTAGCATGATCGACTTCTATGCCATAGAGAGAAATGATGAAACCCAAGAGTTTTCCGAAAGTACCACAAAGACACACTTCTTTGGTTGAAGATGAGCACAATACTTAAAGAGGCGGTAAAAGATGACCTTAAGGACAATTAGGTGTTTGATTCAATGTTTGGATTTGGAAATAAGATCGTCTACTTAATATTCTAATATGCAATGCATGATGTCATGGAAGATTTAAGTCATGGCTCATTGGTTTATAAAGACCGAAGTTTTGAAGGAAAAAGGCATGAATCGATAGCATAAGGTCCCCCAGGGTGATGAAGGCCATCTTTTGTTGATCTTCCGGAGCTAGTAATATTTGGTTGTAACTTGAGAAATAATGCATGAGCGATATTATTTCATGGCCAGCGTGATGAGATCAACTAGTTGGTCAATGCCTCGGTAGGTGAAAAATGTCTTTGGGACAAGCTAGGTTGAGGTCACAAACGTCTATGAAAATGTGGAGTCCCCTTTCACCTTTGTGATAGGAACAATGTTACAAATCTATTGGGGATAGTCAAAGGGTAGGATGAAGGAAACTAAGAGAAGGCATTGAAGCTCTTCTTTGACCAAAAGAGCAATGCGAGGATACATTTTCTACAGCTTTTTATTTGATGGGCTTGGCATCGTAATGGTTACAATATTTCACCATGATTTTTGGGTCAATACCACCATATTGGCATAGGACCGAAAAAGGCGTTGTTATGGTTTGATAGAAAAGAGGTAAAATCTTCTTGTTTAGTAACATCTAAAGATTGTCCTATCTTTAGAATGTGTGGGTCATCTTGAGTGTTAATGTTGATTTCAATGGTTGATTCATTCAACATGGTTTGCATCTCATAAGGTAATGACTAGTGAATATAAGAATATTCCACACCTAGGTAGGTGAGGATGGACTCATCATCTTGACATTGAACAACATTAATAGAAGGTGTATCATCATCAATCATGTTAAGATACAAGAATGGGAGAGAAGAGGGAGCCTCGCCATCACGTTGATAGGTTAGAGGTCCCAAAGAAATTGTGTTTATGAAAAAAGTTAGGAGGAATAGATTCAGGATATATGGACTCCGTGGGTGAAGATGGTGACATGGGTGAATGAGGTGGAGAGGTTTTGTCTTCCTGAATGAGGTCAATGAGAGCCTTTTTAGAGGTAGTGCATAAAATCCATTACCACTATGGTAATTGTGATTACAAGTGGTACATGAAATGATAGTATGATGGCCTTGTTTGTAAAATTCAAAGCCAAATCCTTTCCACGCACATCGGTGGAGGAAAGTGTGAGGGAAGCGGCGGTTAGTGAGGTAGTGTAGATCAAAATAAAATTATTTTGTTTGAGATGGAGTTTCGAGTTTATAAGTGGTGATATAATGTCCCCCATACGTTAGATTAGTGTGAAGGTAGGGAGGGCCATAAGGAAGAACCTTTCCTACATGATATTTAGAACCGTAATGGTGACACAGTTTCCATACTCTTGAGGAGTGAGGAACATGTTGATATTTTATAGGTGGTACTTCCTAGAGTGAGGAGTTTAAAAACACCCTCTAAGGGTTCAAGAGGCTGATATGTGGGTAGCGAGGATAAACGACTTTGCTAGAGGATGGGGAAGTAGGTGAGTTAGCGGTAGAGGTCATGGCCATGGTAGGAATAACAAGGTTAAATGTGTGAGAGGTGGTGGCAGTCTTGGTGGATGGGCTTGTGGATGAAGGTGAAATAGGGTACCTTGATAGATACCTTGACTAGGAAAAGTAGATCATTTACTGGTACAACATGTTACAGTCTTAAAATGTGATGGGTCGAGTGAGGATGGTGTAATTATGTCCTTCATGTTCAAATTTGAGGCAATTGTGTAAATTCAAAGGGACACAACCCATGTCATGGATCCAAATCCATCAAGTAACATATTATACTATAAATCCCCTTCTAGGACATAGAAAAGTTTTGGGATAGTGTGGGGATCCACATGGACATGGAGAATAATGCTACCCAGTGGTAGAGGTCATGGCATCATTAAACGAGCACAACATAACTAGGTTACCATGCATGTAATTACATGGTATGCGCATTTGGTTGTACACATGGGAGGAGATGATGTTAAAAATATAACTACCATCAATCATAATGCATCATATGCATATATTATCGATAAAGATGGAGATAAAAAGAGTCGAATTGAGGTCATCGAGACTAGAATGGGGTGATCTCTTTGTCTAAAAAGATAGGGAGGATACTTGGTGAGTAGGTGGAGGTGTAGAGGAAGGTGATGACTTAGTTAGAGAGGATACATGATGAGGGTTAATGATGGAGGCTAGGGAGTGGGGTCATTTGGTAAAACCTCAATAGATTGAAGGAACTCCATGAGGGCTTGACGATATGACTTAGAGATTTGGATTAGGTCATATAAAGACATTTTAAGGGAGGATTGGTGCAATTATTTTAGCATTGTGCGATGTGTGACCCCATCGAAATAGGATACGCAGGACCTCGAATGGTAATTTTGGGTGTGGGTGCGGATGGTATGTCGAGTACAGTTTGGTTGATGGGCTATTTGCTTTTTCTTTTCCCTTCTATTTTTAGCATGGGTGGCAACATGTACCATGTTAATTTCAAATTTTGAGGGAGGATAGAAGAGTTGTGAGGGTGGAGATATTGGTCGTTGAGTAGGTAATGGAAGCTAATTTGGGGAGAGTGGTGAAGGTTGAACTAGTCCTCATCCGTAGCTCATTGTTGTCAAAATTGTGCTCGGGAGGAAAAATTTCGATAAGAACGGTTTTCAATGCCTTATAATTTTCAACATCATGTCCTAGCACATGATTATTGAAAAAATATTGATCTCATCAAACCCTTTTGGTTTGGGTTTAACATGATCATAAGGTCAAAGGGGTGGTAATGTGATGACGTAAGTCTGTAAGATATTGGTTAAAATATTAACATAGGACCCTAGTAACGAATCGCAATGGGAGGTGAGTGTGGGCTTGGGTACATGTGTGGCTGATTGAGGAGGAAGAGGCTTTACAAGAGGGGAATGGGTTGGTCTACTAGTTTGGTATGTGGACTGGTCTTAGGTCTCATGGGCATCTGTTTGGGGAAAGGTTTTGTAGAAGAGCTGGTGATGGAAGGTTTGGTTAGTTTGATTAATTTATTGGTGGGTAGCGTATTCTTAGCTCTGGGTTGTACCTTCTTTAGAAAAGGTGACATGGGAGTATGGGATGTAGGGTTAAAATTAGATCATGGAATAGGATGGGTTACCCACGGGGACAACCGAATTACGGTGGAGGTGGTTGGTAGAGGTTGGGTAGAAGGTTTGAATGGAGGAGAAGAGAGTAACATGGGTAGTGAAGAAGTTATTGAAGGTAGTGGTGGTATGGGTGGTAAGTAGGTCTTAGGTGGTGGGGGTTGTGTGGATCTCTTGCATATTAGAGGGTTGTGATTAGGAGGTGAGCTGCTATGTTCGGGTTTATCGACGTAAGAAGGTTACTTGGCTAGGATTGAGGGTGAGGTCCTAGGATGGACAAAATATGTGAAGGTGATAATGGTGTGGTAGGTGAGGTTTTTGTATGAGGCATAGGAGGTTGGGTATTCTTTTTATGGGCCATAATAAGTTTAGCTTTGGTTTGGGAAGATGTGGCTAAATATAATTTGATGGGTGGGTGAGTAAGGTTCGATGTTGGCACGACCCCAAGGTGGTGATGGGTTTAGGTAAGGGAGATGATATAGGTGTGGGAAGGTGTTTAGGTATAGGTGTGTGTTGGGTTATTGGCGGAGTTGTTTATTGGGTTACAGGAAATGACATGGAAGGTGTTACAATAGTGATGGTTGTGTTTGGTTTGGTCACTTGAAACACTTTTGGATAGATTGTGGAGGTATCGGTGAGTGAAAGTTGCATTTTGGATGAATTAGGAAGTAGAAGATGTCCCCAAATTCGTGCTCTATCAACATAGTCCAGGTGATCAACCAAACATGAAAATGGTACTACTAGAGGTGGTGCAGATGTGGATCGAGTAGCAATCCTCGTAAAATGTGTTTGAAAAAAGGGAAATATCTAGCTTCAGAATCTATGGGTAAGAGATCCAAAATTAGATCAACAACATCTTGGAGGTCTGATGGAGAATGGTCATCTAAAGGTAATGGTCTTTCTACATGATCCTCTATGGGTAGAGGAGATTATTTTCCATATGAGGTGGACTCTCCTTGTGAAGGTGTAAGGAGTGGACATGTGTCCCCTATGAGTAGGATAGGTGCTACTGATGACTTCTCGTATTTTCAGAGGCCGAGGCAAAGTGCTAATTATGGACTCTTCCATGGGTGAAGGAGAAAATAAAGGGGGTTCCTATGTGGGTGGAGGAGTAGATGAAATAGGTTCCTATGCATGTAGGGGAGCTCGGGCTAAGATTTCTTCTATGCAAGGAACATGGGGCAATTAGGAAATAACTTGTATGTCCTCAAAAATGGCATGGACCTCACAGACATTGGTATGATTGGTTGAAGTTTCACCAATTTGGTTGGAATATGGGGCATGAGTAGGGAATGGATTTTTGAAGAAATGAAGGTTTTGGTTAGCGGGTGAATTTGGTTTATCTAAGACTAGATCTCTGTTGCCTAACATTTCTTGTATGATATTCTTGAAGGTGATGTAGTTACTTATTGTAATGACCTTTGATGTGATGATAGTTGCAAAATTCATGTTTTTTATACCATGCGGGCATTATCAATCGTGGTCAAAACAAGTGTGCGCTTTTATAAGTTGAAGGGTAACGGAACTAACCTTAATAACCTTTTCCAAAACATAAGAATGTGGTTATCCTATTGGGGTATACTTTCATTGTTCTCGTCTGAACTAGAAATCTTGGATGGAGAGTAATTAGTAGAAGTTTTGACTTGGTTTGATGGGTGCGAGGGTCCAAATTGAGAGCTATAGTGTTGGTAGATCCTTTGGGTTTCGAATATTTTTTCTTGGGTTTGGAAGATGAAGAAGAATCATTTGATTTAAACGTGGTGTTATTGTTACATAGCTGAATTTTCTTCTCTTTGATAGCACAAATCTCCAATTTTTGTGCCATAGTGAATTCCTTGTCAAATGTGTGTAGGGTTTGCATCTGCATAGGTTGGTGAGATGTGTCTAGCATAAGCCCATGTAAAAAAATATATGAGCTTAGTTTGAGGTACTTGAAATGTGAGCCGGGTATCCAACTTTACCGCTAATGTAAGTCTGTCCCACAAGGACATCGGGAAGGTTCGTAGGAGTATAACGTCATCATGGGAAATTAGGTAACACACATGTTTGAAAGACCGTAGATTTGTTGTGGATCTTCTTTACTATTGAAGTAGTTGAATTTTGGAATTTTCAATGTACGAGTGGTATGGGTGAATAGGAATGGACAGATGAATGGGCTCATTACAGATTTCATCATAGGTGAGAGAATTGTGTGAGTCGAAACTAATGCTTCTAGTGTCTACATCCTTTCCATCATTAATTAGATGAGGTTATTAATAGGTTGTGATGAAAGGGAACCTCCTATGGTTTAAGAGGGTTAGTACTCAACCTATGATGTGGGAGGCATTCTAGTGTATGGTGATGTTGAATAGGAAGGTTCAAAGTAGGGGTCCGACATAGAGGGAATATATCTAGAATTAATTTCAGATGAGATAGGGGGTTGTTGATAATATGTATATGTAGGTGGGTTTGTCACAGTGAATCTAGTAGCGATTGGGTGCGCAGAGACAACATGATGGAGAGGAAAAGATTCTAGAATGGAGTAGGGGATAATGACACCACAGTGGTTATTTTGCAACTTGTATATGTGAAGTAGTGGGCGTGGATGGGGTTATGATATGGGTTGTCAATGAAGGAACAATAGATACTACGGGTGTGACCTGATATTGCAGATGCAATAGTCATAGTAGGTTTAGGGCCTATCTCAGAAACTACCATGGGTAAAACAAGTGAAGGTAATGCAAAACTAGTAGGGGCTGATGCAAAAGTGGGTATAACGGTAGGAGAGATGGATATGGGCATTCCATATATCAATTGATCTAAGGAATCCCAGTGGAAGTCCAGGGAAAGGTAGAATTGTAAGGTTGTGGGATTCTATTTGAGGATTCATGTGAACTCCTCGTCTCTTATATAAATTCTGGTAGGTAGGGTTGGATCCATGCATGATAGGACAGAAGGTGGTGAAATAATAGGTTGGAGTGGCTAGAGACTATCTTGGAATATAAGATAGTTCGGTTTGAGTCAACACCATGTGAGTAAGTTTTTACCTGGAAAGACTGTATTCTATAAATGACATAGAAAACAACAAGAACAGAGGAAAAATGAGGCTAGGAGAGTGAATTTGGTCAAGGTTTGAATTTTTAAAATCAAACTAGACACCGACATCGATCGATCGACCAAGAACGGTTAGTGAACTGATGTCGCTTATAAAAACTAATGTTGATCACTATAGAAAAATACCAATTTTAGCAAGTTAAACATGACTGATGAATGTGTAATGGGGAAACTGTGTATGACAGAAATATCAACATGGGGGAATAGGATGATTCACCGAGGGCTAAAAAAGATAAGAGGAGTGATGAAGGCTATTCCTAACAAAAATAACTAGAAATCTGAAGGTGACACCAATTAGGATTAACCAATAATGGCCGATGTGAAATGATGACGGTCGCTAAACCGACACCGATTCTTGTGAAATTAAAGAGTGATGAAGAAATTGGATTTTGTGAATTAAATTAAGGAGAAGATTCAAACTCGGGAATATGAGAATGAAAGATGGGGTCCCGACGACACACTCGAGAGAGAAATTCGAATACTCCAACTACAATGGTGGAGTGTACAAATAAGAGGAATAATGTAGATTCATAGTCTCAAACCTCAAAACACAAGTCAATAAGAGAACTAAAAAAACACGATCCTAGGATTGATTTTCTGATGTTTGTTTAGCTAATGCTATTTAAAAATAACCATGTGAATTCGTGCAATAGAATTTTTTTAGTTTGGAAGGAGTCCTATGAAGAAGGATATGTAAAGGGTGAAGTTTTGGGTAATGTTATGGTTGGGGGTGCTCTCGATAGGTGACTAGATAGAGATAACTAACTAAGGAGTACCTACCAATCCTCCGATCATGTGATTATTGATAAGGCAAGTAAGATGTCATTTAAGAAAATATGTATATTCTGATTTTATGTAGTTTTGTAGAAGAAGAAAGAGAAATCTTACTATGATTCTTTGTGTCAACCATAAGCAAGGCATGACGTCTAGCATATAGGTTGCCCTCGGTTTAATTTGAGCTAAATTTATCATACAATGATGAAATGCAGCTGATTTTAAGCCCAAATTGAAAAATTATGTTTAATGAAGTAAATGGTGAATAGGTAGGAATGTGCTCTTTCACTAATGCAATGCAAAGAGAAACAAGAAAGTGTTATTTTTAAAGCACCAAAAACATGACTTTTTTAGACAATAAATATAGGAAAAATGATTCCAGAGAGAGAGAAATTAATGTGTAAGCTTTTGAAGTGAAAAAACAAAATTTTTTACCTAAGAATGAATAAAATGCAAGGATCCCTAAATTGGTCTCATCGGCATGCTAAAATGTTTCACCGTTTTCTTTACATTATTGGAATGTGATGAAATAGATAAGGATAAGGGTTAAGGAGGAATACATGTTGTGTTGGTTTGGAGGTTGATGTGCACATTGTGACTTCTTGTTTCGATACTTACTCGTGACAACTTCATTTTAGGTCGGAGAGGAACTACCCGAAATAGAAAACAATACCACCAAAGAAGAGCTAAAAAATTTATGACAATGGACTTCCTAGCATATGCTAGATCTAGGAAGTGTGATATGCCCTAGAAGGCTATTAATCCACTATTTTTATAAAATAAACATGAAATACCTTGAAATGCATACATAAACAAATATAGTGGTAGTATTCTGATTTGGGTACCTCATATCACTATCAGCGTCAATCCAATTAAATACTAGAAACTATGTGGGTCAAGGTCTTTAGGTCAAGTTATAGGTTATTCAAGTGGTCTGCAGGTCACAAACAGGGTCTTAATAAGATTGGATAAGGTGTTTGGGTTGTTTTGGTAGGTGTTTGGTTGTTGGTTTACACAATGTTGGAAAATAAAGAGACTAACATTGGTATGGTATGACCGATCACAATTAGGTAGAAAAGATGATGGTTATGGGTAATCGGTGTTGGTAGAGGTGGGCTGATAAGATTTAATAAGATTTTCCAATGGGGTTTGAGATGAGGTCAGGAAGAGATGACAGAGGGAAAAATGAGGTGTATGGGGATCTTAGGAACACTCATAAATGTGCAGAGGTCGGGTATAGGTGGTTTTATGGTGTGGGTGGAGGAATGGTTGGGTTTATAGGAAAGTAAATGGTAGGGGAAAAGGGAATACAAGTAGAAACCGAGAAAAACAATAAAAAAACTTATAGACTTAAGTAGAAATAGATTATGCGGGTAAAAAGTATACTTACTATTGTGCAGTGTCTAATGGGATAGAGCTTGGTGATGTAATGAAGCTTTCCGAGAATGTCACCATGAGTACACTACCTCCGAATTTGTCTTGGTGTAGGCCATGGATGTCCAGTAGGTATGAAAAGGCTCTGTTCCGCTTTCATGTAGCTCTCTTCTTGTCTCCTTGATCTTAGAATGAGCCAACCCAAGATCAAGTTTTCCAAGGTGAATAAATGGTAACCAATGACGATTCCTAGTCGATCGGCATTGGTTTCAGGATGATCGGTGTTGGTTAAGGTGGGATTCCCATGTTTTACTAAAAATGGTAGATCTCACATCATTTGGGTCAGGTTCGTTCATTTATTCACGGATTAGAATGGACATTATGTTTTAATGAGTGGGAAGGTAGTTAGAGGAATAATAGGCTTTGATTTTTAGGGTTGAACTAAGTCTTATTCATTTATGGAAACATAGTATGAATAGGTCAATGGTGATGTGTCTAGGTGAGGTGGGAATCCATTTAATTAAAGCAATTAAATTAATAATGGGGTGATGATGTGTATTAATGTAATTGTAAATAATTAAATTAATGTTAATGTAGGGTATAAGGTTCATGGTTAGGTGAATGTGTTCGAGTTGGTTCTTTGATAGGTGACCAAGGGAGTGTGACCCAAGTTTGGTGACTACACTAAAAGGGTCTTGTTATACTTAAATTACCCTCTAGTTTTAAGAAAGATCCTAAGAAATTAACTTATCGTAGAAAAATAACATTCGAGAGGATCTACATTAGGGGGCTAAGTTAAGTGTAAACTAGCCAAGTAGCTTGGTGATCCGAGATCGACACAAAAGACACTTCATAAGTTAGAAGGCTTGAGTGGCTCCATGAAGGAATTATTTCATTAAGAAACTGATTTGGGGCTCAACATGGAGAAATCATGATGATGGAGGAAAGTGGAAGCGAAGTGGCGGTTAGTGAGGGAGTGTAGGTTGGATGAAAATGATTGTGTTTGAGATGGAGTTTCAGGTTTATAAGTGGCGATATCAAGTCCCCCATATGATAGATTATTGTGAAGGTGGGGACAGCCATAAGGAATAACCTCGGCTACATGATAGTCATAACTGGGTGATGATGCAGTTTCCATACTCTTGTGGAGTGACGAACATGTCGATATTTTATAGGTAGTACTCCCCAGAGTCGAGGCATTGAAAAATACCCTCTAAGGGTTCTGGTAGTCACTATGTTGGTAGCAGGGATGGATGACTCGTAAGATGATGGGGAAGTAGGTGATTTAGTGTTAGAGGCAGCAATGACGGTAGGGATATCAAGGTTAGATTCGTGAGAGGTAGTGGAAATCTTTGTGGAGGGGTTTATGGATGAAGGTGAAGTAGGGGTAGTGACAGATACCTTGACTAGGACAATTACATAGTTGGGCCGATATGAAAATTACAGGTCTTAAAAGGAGATGGGTCGGTCGGGATGGTGTAATTATGTCCTTCATGTTCAAATTTGAGGTAGTGGTGTAAATTCAAAGGACACAACTCATGGCACGGATCCAAGGTCATGCAAGAAACATATTATACTAGAAATACCCTTCTAGGACATAGAAAAGTTCAAGGATAGTGCAGGGACCCACACAAACATGGATAAAAATGGTACCTAGGGTAGAGGTCATGGCTTCATTAAAGGAGTGCAATCTAATCAAGGTTACCATGCATGTAATTAGCAGTATGTGCAAATTGGTTGAATGCATGGGAGGATATGATGTTAATACTAGCACCACCATTGATCATAACATGTCATGTGTATATATTGTCGATAAATACGAGAGATGAAAAGAGAAAGATTGTGGTCGCGCTGACTAGAATAGGGTGATCTCTTTGTCCGAAAACCGAGGGAGGCTACTTGGTGTGTTGGTGGAGGTGTAGAGGAAGGTGATGACTTAGTGAGAGAGGTTATGGGCTTGGGGTCATTTGGTAAAACCGCAATAGATTAAAGGACCTCAATGAAGGCTTGACGAGGTGACTCAAAGGTTTGGATGAGGTCATATAAATACATTTTAAGGGAGGATTGGTGTACTTGTTTTAGCATTTTGTGATGTGTGACCCCATCGAAATAGGATACATGAGACCTTGAATGGTGAATTTGGTTATGGGTTTAGATGGTATATTGGGTATAGGTTTGGTTGATGGGCTAGCTACCTTTTCTTTTCCTTTTCTTTCGAGCATGGGTGGTAACATGTACTATGTTAATTTCAAATTTCAGGGGAGGATAGAAGAGTTCTGGGGGTGGAGATATTGGTCATTGAGTAGGTAATGGAAGAAGATTTTGGGAGATTTGTGAAGGTGGAATGGGGTCCTCATCCAGAAGATCGTCATCATCAAAATTGTTCTCAGGAGGACAAAGTTGGATAAGAATGGTTTTAAGGCCTTATATTTTTCAACATCATGTCCCGGCACATGATGATAGGAAAAAATATTTGTCTCATCAAACCCTTTGTGTTTGGGTTTTTGATTATCATAAGGTCGAAGAAGTGGTAATGTGATGACATAAGTCTCTAAGAGATTGTTTAAAATCTTAACGTAGGAGCCTAATAACGGATTGTAATGGGAAGTGAGTGTGGGTTTGGGTACAAGTGTGGATGATTATGGAGGAAGAGGCTTTATAGGAAGGGGAATGGGTTTTTCCACTAGTTCGGTATGTGGATTGGTCTTAGGTCTTGCAGCATCTCTTTGGGGAAAGCTGGGTAGAAGAGATGATGATGGAAGGTTTGGTTGTTTTGATTACTTTAATAGTGGGTCGCAGATTCTTAGGTTTAGGTTGCGCCTTTTTTGGCAAAGGAGACACGAGAGTATGGGATGTAGAGGAAAATTATATGGTGGAAGAGGATGTGTTACCCACTGGGAAACCAAATTGCGGTGGAGGTGGTTGGTAGAGGTTGGGTAGAAGGTTTAAGTGGAAGAGAAGAGAGTGTCATGTGTAGTGAAGAAGTTATTTAAGGTAGTGGTGGTATTGGTGGTATGGAGGTCACGGGTGATGGTGGGGGTTGTGGGGATTGCTTGGAGAGGTGAGATGCTACCATTTGGGTTTACCAGGTTGAAGAATTTTGTTTGGCTAGGGTTGAGGGGTGAGATCCTAGGATAGACAGAAGAGGTGAAGGTGAAAATTGTGTGGTAGGAGAAGTATGTGTATGAGGCCTAGGAGGTTGGGTCTTCTTTTAAGGCAACAGAATAAGCTTAGTGTTGGTTTGGGAAGACATGGCTAAATCTAATTTGATGGGTGGGTGAGTACGGTTTGATGTTGGCATGACCCTAAGGTGGTGATGGGTTTAGGTAAGGGAGATTATATAGGTGTGGGCATGTGTTTGGGTATAGTTGTGTGTTGGGTTATTAGTAGAGGTGTGTGTTGGGTTGTGGAAATGACAAGGAAGGTGTTCCAATAGTGATAGTTGTGTTTGGTTTGGTTACTTCAAACACTTTTGGATAGATCACAGAGGTTTCAGTGAGTGATAGTTGTAGTTGGGTTGAAGAAGGAAGTAGAAGATGTCCCCAAAGTAAGGCTCTATCAACATAGTCTAGGTGATTGGCCAAGCGTGAAAATGGTACTATTGTAGGTGGGGCCGATGTGGATCCAATAACAATCCCCATAAAATGTATTTTAGAAACAGGAAATGGCTAGCTTCATACTCCATGGCTAAGAGATCCGAAAGGATATCAACAGGATCTTAGAGGTCTGATGGAGAATGGTCATCTAAAGGAAATGGTGTTTCTAGAGGATCCTTTATGGGTAAAGGAGATGATGTTCCAGTGATGAGGTAGTCTCTCCTTGTGATGGTGTAGGAGTGGACATTTGTCCCCATGAGTAGAAGAGGTGTTACGATGACTTCTTGGTATTTTTGAGGGGCTAGATATGGAGTGCTATCTATGGTCTCTTCCATGGGTGAAGGAGACAAAAAGGGGTTCCTTGTGGGTGGAGAAGTAGATGAAATAGGTTCCTGTGCGGTGCAGTAGCAGATCTCGGGCTAAAATTTCATCTATGGAAGGAACATGGGGCGCTTCAAACAATTGGTATCTCCTCAAAAATGGCATGGACCTCACGAACATTTCTATCATTCGTTGAAGTGTCACCAACTTGGTTGGAATATGGGGCATGATTAGGGAATGGATTTTTGAAGATATGTAGGTTTTGGTTAATAGGTGCATTTGGGTCATCCAAGACTAGATCTTCATTGTCTAACATTTCTTGGATGATATTATTAAAGGTGATGCACATATCATCACTATAACCTTTGACATTATGATATTTGCAAAATTCATATTCTTTATACCACACAGGCATTGGGCAACCAAGGTCAAAACTAGTCTGTGTTTTTATAGGCGGAAAGGTAATGGCACTAGCCTTAATAAGCTTTTCCAAAATAGAGGAATATGGTTCTCCTATTCAGGTATAGTTTATTTGTTCTCATCTGAACAAGAAAGCTTTGAGGGGAGAGTGATTAGTAGAAGGTTTGGCTTAGTTTGATGGGTGTGAGGGTCCAGCCTTGAGAACTATGGTGTTGGTAGAGCCATTGGGTTTCAAATAGTTGTTCTGCATTTGGTAGATGAAGAATCATCATCGGATTTAAACCAAAGGTTCTTGTTATGTATCTTAATTTTCTTCTCTTCGATAGCACAAATCTCCAATTTTCGTGCCATAGTGAATGCCTCCACAAATTTGTGGAAGCTCTACACCTGCGGGGTCGGTGAGATGTGTCTAACGCAAGCCCAATTAAATAATTCTATGAACTTAGTTTGAGGTAATTTAAATGTGAGTTGGTTAATTAGGTTGTGCCAACGAGTGACAAAGTCGATGATAGACTTGTCATCATACTATCATGTGGAGTAAAGATTAGTCCTCGTGACTTTCTTAACAATGTTGATTGAGAAGTGACTACATCCTTTCCATCATTAATTTGATGAGGTCATTAGTAGGTTGTGATGAAAGGGCACTTCTTGTGGAGTAAGAGGGTTGGCAATGAACTTGTGATGTTGGTGGAATTCCAGTGTATGGTGATGCCAAATAGGAAGGTTGAGAGTAGGGCACCGTTATAGAGGGTATATATCCAAAAGGAATTCTAGATGAGATAGAGGGTTTTTGATAATATGTATATGTAGGTTGGGCCGTCACGGTGACTCTAATAGTAATTGGGCGTAGAGACTACAGGATGGAGAGGACAAGATTTTGGAATGGAGTAGGGTCATCGACACCACAGGTGGTTATGTTGTAACTAGTATATGTGAGGTAATGGGCATGGATGGGGTTATGCTTTGGGTGGTCAATGAAGGAACAACAGATACTATGGGTGTGACTGACATTGCGAGATGAAATATTCATAGTAGGTATGGGGCTTATATGTGGAAATACTAGGGGTAAAGCAGGTGAAGGTAACACCAAACTAGTAGGGGCTGATGTAAAATTGTGTATAATGGCAGGGGAGAGATGGATACGGGAATTCAATATATCAATTATCCTAAGGAATCATGAATGGAAGAGTGAAAAAGGTATAATTGTAAGGTTGTAGGATTCTAATCGATGAGTTGTGCGAACTCCTCATCTCCTATAGAAATGATGATAGGAAGGGTTGGATCCATGGATGACATGATGAAAGGTGGTGAAGTACTAGGTGGGAACTTGGTCGACGACTAGCATGGAATATAAGAGTGTTAGTTTGGCTGTGATTCAACAAAGATGTGAGTACGTGTTGACCTAGAAAGACTATATTCTATAAATAACATAGAAAACAACATGAACAAAGGAAAAATGAGGCTGGGAGGGTGAATTTTTTCAAGGTTTGAAATTTGAAAATCAAACCAAACACCGACGTCGATCAATCGACCAAGATGGTTAATAGGAACTGATGTCGGTTAAAGAAATTGATGCTACCACAACGATTTAAAAATACATGTTTCACCAAGTGAAAGAAGACTGATGAATGTTTAATGGGGAAATTATGTATGACAAAACTATCAATAGGGGAATACGATGATTCCCTGAGGGCCAAAAATAGAACGGAAGGAGTGATGAAGGATATTCCAAACAAAATAACTAGAAAGCCAGAACATGACTTCATTCGGTCTTAACTTGACGATGGTCGATGTGAACGATGATGGTCATTTGGACCAACAACAATTACTATGAAATGAGAGAATGATGAAGAGATTGGATTTGGTGAATTAAATTCAGGTGAAGAGTAAAACTCAAGAATATGAGAATGAAATATGGGGTCCTAACACACTCAGACAAAGTGAGAATACTCCAAATATGATGGTGGAGTGTGCAAAGAAGATGAATAATATAGATTCATAGTCTCATACCTCAAAACACAAGTGAATAAGAAAATTAATAAAAACACAATCCTAAGAGTGATTTTCTTATGTTTGTTTAGCTTATGCTATTTAAAACTAACCCTGTGAATTCATAATCAAATTTTTTGTTGGGAAGGAGTCCTACAAAGAAGGATCTCAAAAAGGTGAGGTTTTGGGTGATGTTATGGCTAGGGGGTGCTCTCTAATATGTGACTGGATAGATATAACTAGCTGGGGAGTACCTTCCAATCCTCGATTATGTGATCATTGTCAAGAATTCCTAGGTAAGATGTCATATAAGAAAATGTGTATATTCAGATTTTGTGCAGTTTGGTAGAAGAAGAAAGAGAGTGGTTTCTACGGTTCTTTGTGTCAACCATCACCGGTCAGACTTCCAAAGATATAGGATGCCCTCATTTTAATGTGAGCTAAATGTAGCATACAAGTATGAAATGTAACTGATTTTAAACCCAAATCGACAAATTACGTCGATAAAGAAAATGATGAATCGGTAGCAACATGCTCTTTCACTAATGCAATGCAAAGAGAAAGAAGAATGTGTTATTTTTGACACCAAAAACATGATTGTTTTTAGACAAAAATATTTGAATAATAATTCTAGAGAGATAACTTAAAGTGTAAGCTTTTTGAAGGAAACAAACACACAATTTTACCTAAGAATGAATAAAATGCAAGGAACCACGAATGGGTGCCACTTTGGCGTGTCAAAATGTTTCACCTTTTTCTTTACATTATTAGAATATGATGAAACAAATAAGGGTAAGGGATGAGGAAAAATACCTTGTGTGTTGGTTCGGAGGTTGATGCGCGTGTTATGACTTCTCAATTTGATGCTTGATTGTGAGAGATTCCTTTTGGCTGGGAGGAACTACCTAAAATAGAAAAAAATACCACCAAAGAAGAGTTAAAAAATATATGACAAAGGGACTTCCTAGCGTATGCTAGATCCGGGAAGTTTGATACTCCCTAGAAGGCTGTTAATCCACTATTTTTATAAAACAAATATGAAATAACTAAAATGCGTACATAAACAAATCTAGTGCTAGTATTCTAATTTGGGTACCTCAGATCACTATCAGCGTTGATCCAATTAAATACTAAAAACTATGTTGGTCAACCTCTTTAGGTCAGTTACGGAGTTGTTTAAGTGGTCTGCAGGGTCATAGATAGGGTCTTAGCAAGATTGGGCAATGTGCTTGAGTTATTTTAGTAGGTGATGTTTGTTGGTTTACACAGTATTGGAAAACACAAAGACATGCATTGGTAGGGTATGATCAATCATGGTTAGGTAGAACCGATAATGGTTATGGGTAACCAAGGCGTCGAGAGGTGGACTGATAAGATTCAATAAGATTTGCTAATGGGGTTTGAGCTGAGGTTAGGAAGAGATGACAAAGGGAAAAATGAGGTGTATGGGGATCTTAGGAACACTTAGAAATGTGTAGAGGTCAAGTATAGGTGGTTTTATGGTGTGGGTGGAGGAATGGTTGGGTTTATAGGAAAGTAAATGGTAGGGGAAAAGGGAATGCAAGTAGGAAACTAAGAAAAAAAATAAAAAACCCAATAGACTAAAGTACAAATAGATAATTCGAGGTAAAAAGTATATGGCTATGTGGTGGTGATGATTGGTTGGTGTGATGGAGCTTGGTTACAGTAGTGATGCTTTCTGAATGTCGGCATGAGTGTAATACCTATGGATTTGTCATGGTGCTAGCTACGATGTCTATAAGTATGAAAATGCTCTTGTTCTACTTGCATGAAGTTCTCTTCTTCTCGTCCTTAATCTCGAATGTGATAACCCAAAAAAATAGTTTCCAAGGTGAATAAATGGTAACTAACGATTGCTTCTAGTTGATTGGCGTCGATTAAGGTGGGATTCACTAGGTTTACTAAAAATGATAGATCTCGCATCATTTGGGTTAGGTTTGTTCATTTATTTGCGGATCAGAATGGACGTTATGTTTTTATGATCAGGAAGGTAGTTAGAGGAATAATAGGCTTTGAGTTTTAGGGTTGAACCAAGTCTTATTCATTTATGGAAACATAATATGAATAGGTAAATGGTTAGGTGTCTAGATGAGGTGGGCATCCATTTATTTAAAGTAATTAAATTAATAATGGGGCGAGGATTATTATTAATTTAATTATAAATAATTAAATTAATGTTAATGTACTGTATAATGGTCATGAGTAGGTCAATGTGTTCACGTTTGTTCTTTAATAGGTGACCAATGGAAGTGTGACCCAATTTCAAAGTCTACTTGAAGAGGGTCTTGTTGTACTTACATTACCCTTTAGTTTCAAGAAAGATCCTAAGAAAGTCACTTATAAGAGAAAAATAACATTCTGAGAGGATCCACATTGGGGGCTAAGTTAAGGGATAACTCAGCAAGTATCTTAGTGATCCGAGCTCAACGCAAAATAAACTTCATAAGTTAGAAGGCCCGAGTGGCTTCAGGAAGGAATTATTTTATTAAGAAATCGAGTCGAGGCTCAACATGGTGAAAGAATGAAGATGGATACTTGATGATTTGATGAAATACTCACATTATCTATAATAGCTTGGTCAAATTGAAAGACTAACTCGGCAATGAACTCAGCTCAGGGATGTTAAAGGATTTCATGAATCGGTAAGAGAGCAAGTCGATACTTTAATTAGAAAGCGAGTTATTTGAGGATGAATTCATTGAGTTCGTATATAATCTTAGGAGATCATTAAATCAATGTGTGACTCAAAGGTCTAGCCCATAGTTGGTGACTTCACATGAGTGAGGTTACAGGAAGAGAAATATTTGCTGAGGTTGGGAGAAGCTCAGTGTAAAGAACATGGAAAGATGAGAGCTTGGTGGATTTAGCTTTGGATTTCAATTGATTTAGGAAAATTACTTGATTAACACTCAAAGAATTGTGGATACACAGGGGCCGTAAATGAAGATGGATCAATATATACAGAGGACGACTTGGCATGGTTAATATCCGAGCCACTAACTCATCATCAAGAAGGAATAATGAACCAATGCAAGCTCAAAACACACATACCTTTTATGGCTCAACTCAATTGTAGCTTGATAAAGTTAACTCCCTTGATGTAGTTGAGCTGATGTGAGGTGGCACAAGATACTTCATGTGAGAAAGCTAATTGGAGCCAAGTTGAGTCAAAGTGTAGGAGCTTCGTCGGATGAGTGGGTGATGAGAGGAAATGATATGAGTCGATCTATTAGTGAATTCATCTTATGGAAGACAACTCGACATGAGCCCATCGATATTGAGCACGAAACAAGTTATATTTGAAGTGGGTTTGCAAAGTACAAACACAACTCAGGTCAAATCATTAAGATTTAATGAGCATCACATATGGAGGAAAGATGAGATCTATATGGTAATAACACCGAGTCAAGTAGCGAGAGATTGGTTAAACCATTATGATGGCTTAGTCGGGAAAAAAGGAAACACAACTTGAGGATGAGCTCACCAAAGGATTTTATGCACACAAAAAAGTGAACTTAGGAAAACTTTGGCGAGCCATGGAATCAATATTTTTCTAAAATGTTAGTATGGTGTATACAAGTCAGAAAAATGAGATGAAAAGGTGAAAAGGAATGAGTGATCCATTGATTCTTTGAGCTTTGTCTCTTGGAAAGGTCACTAAGATAATAATATAATAGTTTAGCTTAAAAGGATGACCTAAGGTGATATTGTTTGAGTTGTGCTCAGATCTATGGCTAGATCGTCTCACCAACAAGATAAATGTGACATATGATTAATGGGTGAGCTCATTCCTTGAAGCTATAAGATTTAGAGGTTCAATAGAGCAATCTTGAAGATCAAAATCAAGGTGTAGTGACTCATTTTTGAGTGAATGAGCTTCCAGGTGAAAGTCAAGAGACACAACTCTACAATTATCTTATAATGGGGATAACTTCCTAGATCTAGCCAAGAAAATATCATATCAACCATGGTAATATAGATCAAGCTATTTCATAAGACATGCATAATTTTGTCCCAACATGGGAGGATGATCTCAATACTTGGCATTTTACGGAGGCCGAGTTTCATTAATGAGGCTAGATGGAAGAATCTCAAGAGGGTTTGTGTGGGAGAAATTCAAAATTATGGCCAAGTGTGAATAATAATATTGGCAAGATGATGTCGAGTTCCACATAGGGAATAATGAAGGTGGGAAGACAAGTTCTGGTTTCGGTGATGGAAAACCACGGAAAGGTTCTACGTCGGGAAATACGAGACACTAATTTTCAGGACATGGGAGATTTAGATGAGCATGACCAAGTGGTAAAATATATGTCGGGATGTCGAGCAAAAAAAAAAAATGGTGGAGAAATGTTAAGGTAAGGTCGGGCCTTATCTCGAGCTAGAAAGATGGAATGTCGAGTCTACAAGAAAATTAGCACCCGATTCGGAGTGGCTATAGGAGGTAGTTAATGACCGAGTCATGGGGAGTGATGTGTTCTGTAAGTAAGTGATTAAGATACAATGCCGAAGGTTGAGGATCGATTTAAGTGATGAGCGGTGTGGCAATGCAATTGAAAAGAGATGAACCAACATGACAGAGTTGGACCACTATGAAAAGGGATTCAAAGATAGAGAAAATATTAGCATGCGTAGATTATACATGAATTCAAACTTGTTGTTAACCAATTCATGAGCTACACATGCAAGGAAGGTAGAGACTAGGGTTCGTAGGTAAGGTCGAAATGTAACATATCACAAGAAGAGTAGAAATCTTAATGAGAGGTAAGGGAACTTAGCAAATGTAAAATGTAAGAGTAACTCATGGTTAACAAGTCATGATATGGAAACTTGGATCCATGCAAAAATGGTAAGTATGTAGAAATGTAGGTACACCTATGAGTTATCACCATATCAAAGTGTGGATAAAGACTTGAACGAGCTATCGATGTGCATCATCGTAGAGATGAAATAGTGTTTGTGACATCGACCTATGCGGAGAGATCACCAATGTCAATGATTCAGAAATAGGAGTAGCTTGGTTTGATACGTAGGTAATATTAGACCCACAACCCATGTAAGTGAGTCACCCATTTTGAAGTGAGATTGGAAGATGTGAGAAGTGTGGAAGTGACATGGGCAGAGTCATCAAGTTGGTCCGAGTCATAGGGATTCAAGTTAACAATTGCATTGGGATATTTAAGTACGACCGAGTTTCATTGAAGTGATTAGGTGAACTCAACAAGGATGTTTAGAGTGAGCCGAGAGAAGGATGGTAGATCTCGATTCGTTAGAGCTCGTCATCAAGATAAAAAAAAGGAGTAAGTTAAATTTTCATGCATTGAAACATGCTGAAATAGAGCCATGTTTTTATTAACGTGTTTCTCGTTGGGTGTAAGGGGATCGAGAAGTAAAGTGACTTAGTAGTGATTTTCACAATCGAGCTCGGTGATGGTAAGATTACGGTGAATGAGTCATTCGAGTAGTCATGGTCCGAGTTTAAATTAAGAGATGATCATAAAGGGCTCAGCTTAGAATCTCGATGAAGAATTGGAGCTTGGTTATGGTGAAGGCCGAGGAGCTCAACACCAACTCGGTGAGCCAACCACGAGTTCATTTGATTTGATCTTTTCTCATGACACCCCCTCTTTAATGCAAACAAGTTTCGGGGGACCACCATAATGTAATTAAATTATTATTTTTATTTAAATATTTTGTGTATAATATTTATTATTATTATTAAAATATTTTATTTAAATATTCCTTTATTTAATTAAGAAGATTAAGTCAATGTGTCATTAATGACACATGATGGAAGATTCTTGAGAGGTTCAACGAACTTTATAATAAATGAACCATCATGTACCTTCAATTGAGGTAGGAATTTATTACTTTTCCTCTTCTATAAATGTAAGATGGAAGCTCATTCTAATGGGTTCAACAAGTTGGACAAGTTAGACATCTAAGACAAGTGCATATTTTTCAAAGAATCCCCTTCTTATGTAAGTTATTTTTTGTATATTGAGGGAAATTTCAAGCCTCCTTTCAAGAATGTAATGGAAACCATTACCTCTTTTAAATGTATGATGTATTGTGCATGATGTTGAAGTAATAAAAGTGTGTTTTTATGACTAATCTTGGTCCTTTCATCTTTTTATACTTCTTTGTTTCTTTCTCGTGCTTGCAAGTACACTATGCAAATTAAATTTATATTCAAAGTTCTCGAGTTGTATTCTTATCAAGTGGTGAAGTATTACATGCGGTTGAGTCATGATGGTTGTTCACCCTTCTCAAAGTTCATCATTATTCACTAGAAGACCGATAGATTTTTATCTCGATTGAGTTTAACAAAGGGAGCACATGCTTCTTAGTCTATGGTATTTTATTACCCTCTCTAAGTTCGAATAGGTGAATTTTTCTTATGGTGCACAACACCCTCTTCTCATTAACCTTTCCCGAGTCTAGAAAAACAATTTATTTGGTGCATCACCATCCCTAGTATAGTTTCAATTGTTGCAAACATATTTTTCGTAGAAAACCCATGAAAATGGTATCAAAGGTCTAGATAACCATTTTATTACACTAGGAGTAGTACATCACTTAGTTAGGAAGAGGAAACCGGAATTCTCTCGGAGGTTAACCTCGAGACCAAGTCCCACTACTTGAGAGGTGATCCCATGTTACCTAATCACACCAAACATCCTGTTCACATTCGGCCATTCGGAGGGTGCGGTGATTTGGCAATAACACTAGCCTTGAACAATGCAAAGACATTATTAACCATGGTCAATTATTCATTTGAAATTCCCTAGTTGATTTCTCCCATTGGACCAAGGAATTTAAATTTTTGGAGTAGGAAAAGATCAAAATATGCATTGTTAGGAAAATTATAATATTAGTGTGTACATTGTTTTAGATTGTTAAGTTATTAAATATAATATTATAATAATAGTATTATTTGGTGGCTAAAACAACCCACCTCATATTAGTTTGAGTTATTTGTGGAGAGAGAATAGAATTCCTTGATTTAAGGAAAACCTATTTGTATATATTTGTAATAGTTCTCGTATGAAATTAATCAAGAAGAATGGTTGTTGTTATGTAAAAATCTAAGAGGTGCTCTACATATGGTATGAGAGAAATAACAATCCTAATGAGAGCATGTGGTTGGTTTTTGTCATAGCTTAGGCATGATTGAAAATGTGAAGGATGACTGTTGAGCACTCAGAGATATCATTAATTGAATTTCATTAGCCATCATGTTTGATGCACTTTCTAACATATATGTTATCTCCCTTCTCTAATGACTTCATCCTCTACAAGGTATAAAGTTCAAAACTATCCTCCAAATCTGTGGAACAATATATTCAGGTTTTGAAAAGGTCTACCAATAGACATATGTACATTTGATGTAATACTATTGTGCATATCCATCCATTTCTCTATCCAATAAATAATTTTTGTTCTCTTATTGAATATTGGAATGAAAAGAAAGGTGTAAATAGAAGATGTGCATTTTTTTGCTATTAGATCCTCCCTATGCATTTCTCCAACCTAGTAGGTGATGGGTGTTGTTATTCCCTTCATTTAATCAACTTCCTGTTGATGTCATATTCAAACTAGGGGTGTGTCTAAAGCTATATGCAACAAGAATAATCCTATCGATCTAGTAGTTGACTGTAGTTATTTTTGTATTTTCTAGGGGATCTTTTCAATGTCTTAAGGAATTCTTGGTAAAAACCTTATTTAAATCATACTATGAAAACTTTTCTGAAAGGAAACACACTAAAAGCTTTGCTGAAAGGAAACACACTTTGCAGAATGGAAATAAACACACTTGCTTTTGGAAATAAACACACTTGATTTTGGAAATAAACACACAACTTAGAGTGCTTAAAAATGGTTGCAAGAAGAATAAGAATCTATCTAGACACCTGCAGGAATGAGTATACAATAGAGTTTAACTAGAAGAATTAAAATCGATACAAGAATTAATAGATCTAAACTATTTTCTTAGGAAATATAAATACGAAATAGATGAATATCCTGGTCCTTGGGGAGTGGACCCTTTCTCCTCCTTGAATAAGGATTTAACAACTTATAATTCTCTCAAACAAGAATGGCTATTTATTGATAAAACATTCGGTATTAAAAACTTACTAGATCTCTATACTTTGATATGTATTACTTATTATATATATATATATATATATATATATCTTCTCTGTATTTATTTACTATAGTGCCGCTTATATATACATTTACAATCATATTTGTCTCTACAATTCTGATGAAATCGAATCATGCCTAGAATATATGTTGACTTCAGATTATGGTTGAATAGATAGTTGTAAGATAACTATCCTTGGATCTGTGATCGGAAATATTCTCATCCTTTTCGATTGAAAGGGTCATTGATGCTAAATCACTAGATGTGGTTAGAATAGATAAAATTCCATCCATCCAAAAGTTTTGGAACTAGGTGATGAAGCCTGTGAATGTGTAATGGAGTTCCGAACTATCTTGGAAGTTCCGGAACTAAGCCGTATTGGAATAGATGCTACCGAAAACATGTTGAACGCTACATACTTCATTTCTTCGACCGATTGGACCTACTTTATTACAAAACTAAATTTCCAACACACTTCGTCAGGAATTTTAGAGCTTTTAAATGTTAGAATCACAATCAATCAAAATATGGACAATTACATCCTAACTCATATCAGATCAAATAAAAGTCACAAAATGTAATCAAACTTAATAAAAGGAGAGTGATATGAGATCATTTATTGTACATTTAATGGGGATATTCTAGTCTCATCATTATCCTTGTACTTACGTGTTTGTAAGTCCCTTTAAAAAAATTATTCTTCAAAATTAGGGTTATGTGTTCTGCATTCCATTTGATTGCTCAGATCAAATGGCTGAAACTAGATATCCCAATGCTTAAACTTAGAGGTACTATACCCTACTCCTACTTCTATTTTCCTCTTCCACTCTTCAAATTGAGTAGGATCTTGAGGTTCTCTATTTTTCCAAGGAGACATGGGGGTGAGAAGTAGAGGGGGACTTGTTCGCATTCCCATCCATATGTGCTATAGGTCTCATTGATATGAGGAATTATTGTGCATAAAGATTTTGCTCTTTCTAAACTCCAGATCAGATTTGTAGGGGATATTACTTCCCTTCTTCTCAAGGAAACCATAAGAAGTTCCCACCTTTTCAAGCATCCCTCATAAATATCTTCAAACTTCTCCTCCTCATAGGAGGTAAAGGTATCAATACTTTTTTGTAAGATGGAAAAATAATGTATCTTGAATCGTTCATCAAAGGCATGAGTTCTAAAATGTATGAAGAAGGCAGAAGGTTTACCATAGTGAGCCCTCATGCAGAGACCAGTTGAGCTAGATTTCAATAAAAACTCAGAATCCCTTTCCTTCCATGCAATCTGATTTTGCGAGCATAGAGAAAATGCATTGAGTTGACTTTCCCCACATACAAATTGATCATAAATCTTGTGTTTTTTTCTAGCATCAAATTACAAAGATAGAATTCACATAGAAGATTTTTCTGCTCAGGACTGGCTAAAGAATAAGTTGTCATGAATTCAGATTCATCTTTTAGTTCATGTGGAAGTCCACATGCAATCCTTGACAACTACCAATGAATGAATTGTTCTTCCAAAAACACACTATATGCAGGAGAGGGTCTCCTATAGGCAAGAAATTTTCACTCATAATGCAGACCATCTATATTTTTGCAAGACATTTATATTTTTCTCCTTCTTCCTTATAAAAATTTTCTTCCCACTCTTTTCTTTCCTTCTTTTCTTCTTCCATATTGGTCTTCAAATCTTCATTGGATGTTTTAGCTTCTTTGAGTTCCCTGCAAGTGTCATTCCATAGTTGTTTGAGTGGAAAATAAGTTAACTCAGTCTATGCAGAGACTGTGGACACAACATTCTATTTTCTAGAAGTTTGACATTCTTCCTCTTTCTCTATCAACTATTTTTTAATTACTGATAATTCCTCAGTCCTAACTATAAGCTAAGTTGTTAGCTCTCCAATGAGAATTTCCCTCTGTTCTAATTTGAGTTTGAGGAAATCTAATTCCTCATCCTTTTCCCTTATAATATCGTAGCTTCTTTTTCCATCTTTTCCTGTTCACTCATTCCCTCTGGGATTTCCCTTGACCTCTTATGAATTTTCCTTCTTTGGGGAATTTCAACATGCCCAATGGTGGATTTCCTCCTAGAGCTTCTTCTTAATTTTGTTTCTTGCTCTTGCACGAGTGAACTATCACCGTCAGAGACAGATATTAGCTCCCATGTAGCTACTGCAGAAGAAGGAATTTCCTTCAAAGGCACAAAAGGTTCTATTGTTTTGATCTTTCTCATAGATCTTCTTCTTTTTGGTATATTCTCTCTTCCCACTTCCTTTTGTTCTTCTGTAGGGGCATCAATTTCCAAATTAGTTGAAGGAGAAAATGGAGTTGGTATTGTCCTCTTGATAATATCAGGGTTTTTCTTAAACTTGCCAAGAAACTTTTCCCAAATTTCTTCTCCATTTTTCTTTGACAGAAAATGGTGCTTGGCATACCAAATGAACTAACCCGTGATGCCTGATTGTCCCAACACCCCAGGAATACCTTTGGGCCATGGTCTAGATAGAATAAAAAAGAAACCCTAGAAGGTTTACTATGTATTCTAGTTTTGTGGCTCCATATCTCAGATATATGAGCATCTTTAGGACTTCTTTTCCTATGGACCCAAATTGACCATCACAAGTTAAATACTTCACTATCCAAAATGCTACCCTATCAAAGGGTTTGGGAAAATTGGCCCTTCTGACCCCTTTTATGATTTTCTTTGTGTTGTAAATGTATTGGGGTTTAGTTTCCCCTTCTAGTAGCAGGGTTTCAACCAGTTCTTTCAAGGTCCCTTTGGCAGGATGTGGGACATGCACAATTGGCACCCCAAACACATTACTTATTGTATTCATAGAAAAAGGAATAAAAATATTTCTAACCTTTGTCCTAGATTGCTCTAGGTTTATGAAAAATTCTCTTACTAATTCATCGTTATACTTTGAATTTTTTTTTAGGAACTCTAGCCATCCTACCTGCTCAAAGATAGATGCCACTTCTTCATCTGCGAGTAGCTGGGAATCATCCTTTAGTTCTGATTTCTTTTTAATCCCCATATCGACTCAAATTTGATTTCCTTTGATTCTGTGTAAATCAGCTACAGGGCTTCTTGCTTATTTGTGTAACTAACGATTTTAGTCATGGGAACCTTTGTTATTAGTGTAGAAATTCTATTATCACCATGGAAAACAAACCTAATTCACTGCTTCTCCTCAAAATTTCTCTGCAACTATTTCACTTTTTGATTTTGCACTAATGATTACTCATGATAACTATGCCACCACTTATTCCATCCAAATCATCTTCATGATTACTCACTTTTAATCATAATGTACAAATAGATGACTCATCATACCAACTTTTAAATCAAGTCTAATCACACATGCAAACTTTTAATCTAACCTTAAATAAGTTAAAAGATATAATTACCATCCTTAATGGTGTAATATTTTTGTTATGATGACTCATCATTCCTACAAGTGGAACAAAAAAATGGTTAGAAAAGACAGCTAGAATTCCAAAGAATTCCCTTTTATTTGAATTATCCATTTGAGGAGATCAACTACCATTGCTGGTTTTCAATTGACCTCGAGAATATATGTGTGTATATATATATTATTATTTTTGGGGGAAGATAACGCCATTTAGTTGTTTTCATTTTCTTCCCTTTTATTCTGGATCTATCATCTGGTTATTTGATCATTTTGGAAGATCTAGGGTCTTCCATATGATCAAATTCTTTGTCTCCTTTAATCTTCCTCAAGAATTCATCCTTAGTAGGAAGCTTCCTATAGAGTTTTAGCCTATGTCCATTGACCAATATTTTTATTCTACTACCATCAATGAGAAGTAATTGAATAGAACCATTATAGAATATATGCTCAATTTGATAGGGTCCCAACCACCTAGTTCTCAATTTTCCCTTGAATTGTTGGTACTTAGAATGAAACAAAGAATGCCCAGTCTCCTACTTTGAATTTACTTTTCTTGATATGTTTGTCATGCCATTGCTTCCTTTGATCTTGGATTATCTCTATCTGATGAAGTGCTTCCATCCTTAATTCATCCAATTCATTGAGTTGAAGGATTATTTCCTTTTGAGTTACATCCAACTCAATACCCACCTTAATTGTTGTCCTCAATGTTTGTATTTCAAACTCAATGGGAAATAAAGGATTTTTCCCATAGACTAAATCATATGGTGAAAACCCTGTTTTAGTTTTCCAAGTTGTATTATAAGCCTAGACTGCTTCAGGTAGTGTCTTTACCCAATCTTTTCTCCCAAATTCAACTATTTTGGTAAGGATGTTTTCCAATTCTTTGTTTGTTACTTAAACTTATCCATTTGACTATGGATGATAAGGAGATTATTTTCTATGATTGATTTGGTAATACATTTTGAAAGCTTGGATCATATTAGACATAAATTGTGGTCCCTGATCTGAAACTATGCTCCTTGGTGCTCCAAACTTTACCATAATTCTATGCCAAAGGAAATCAGAAACTGCTTCTTTAGTGGCATTTTTCAATGCCTACACTTCTTCCCATTTTGTCACATAGTCAGTACACACAAGAATATATTCCTTTCCTTGTGAAGGAGGATTAAAGGGACCAACAAAATCTAATCCCCATCTCTCAAATGGTTCAATCACTACTTGAGGTTGAAGAGGCATTTCATTGGTGAAAGTTGGTTGTCCCATCCTTTGACAAGGATCACACCACTTGATATATCTCTTCACATCCTTGTACAGAGATGGCCAATAATAACCAGTGCCAAGTATCTTATGAGCTGTTATTTTCACTGAATAATGTCCTCTACTTGGTTCATCATGACATGCTCGAGAGGATGTCAAAGATTTCATCTTCTCTTACACACTTGTGTAAAACCAAATCAAGGCCACATTTAAATAGCATTCCATTTAACCATTTGAATTGTGCACTGGTTTTGATTAACTTTTTATTTGTTTATTAGTGAAAGGAGGAAACTTGTAAGATAATTTTCCATATCAACAAACCATGGTGTAACTCCTAAAATAGAAAACATTTATTCATCTGGAAAGTTATCCTTGACTTGATCTTGCTCCCCTGTAGTGGTTAGTCTTGAAAAAAATAAGCTACCATATTAGAGTTACCTGGATTGTCCACAATAGTAATATCAAATTCTTGTAAAAGTAATAACCATCTAATTATTCTTCCTCCAACCACTAGTTTATTCATTAAATATTTAATTGTTGAATGATCTGTGTGTACAAATATTTTGTACCCTATAATGTAATGTCTAAATTTATTGATTGCATAAATCACAACAAGAAATTCTTTTTCAGTGGTGGTGTAATTCTTTTTAGTGGGAGTAAGATTTTTACTGAGATAATAAATAGCATACATTTTTCCTTCTTCATCTTTCTGTCCCAAAACTGCACCAATGGAATTATTTGAGGCATCTGTTTGGATATGAAATGGATTTTCCCAATTAGGTCCTCTCAATATTGGGGCAGTGATTAATTTTTCTTTAATTTCTTCAAAAGTATGCTGAAACCTTTCATCCCAAATAAATTCAAATTCCTTGGTTAGAAAATTAAACATGGGGGCAGCAATTTTACTAAAATCTTTGATAAAACACCTATAGTAACCATCGTGTCCTATAAATGACTTGATATATTTGGATGTCTCATGAATAGGTAAGTCTGAAATGATCCTAATTTTGTTTTGATCAACCTAAATTCCTCTTTTTGAAATATGGTGTCCTAATACAATCCCCTCATCAACCATCATTAAACATTTTTCATGACTAAGATACATATTATGTTGTTCACATCTTGTTAACACTCTGTCCAAATTTCTCAAAGCATCATCAAATGTATCTTCGTGTATAGTGAAGTCATCCATATATACCTCTACACAATCATTTGTTAGATTAGAAAATATTACACGTAAAAATCTCTCGGAAAGTTATAGGAGCATTGCATAAGCCACATGGTAACACCCTATAGGAAAAGGTGCCGATGGACATGTAAATGTAGTTTTGTCTGATCTTGAAAGTAACTCGATTTGATTGTATCCACTAAATTCATCCAAGAAGGAAAAGTATTGTTTACAGAAAGGTTGTCTAGGACTTGATCTATGAATGGTAACAGAAAATAATCTCTCAAAGTGTGGCTTTCTTGAGTTCCCTATAATCAACACATATTATCCATTTTCCATTATTTTTAGGAATAATTATAAGAGGAGATACCCACTAACTATCTGAGATAGGGTAGATAAAACCTACTTGTAATAGTTTTTCAATTTCTTGTTTGACTATATCCCTTAAGGCTGGGTTAATCCTTCTCTAAGGTTTCCTAACTAGTTTAATGTTTTCAGTATAGATGTGATGAGTGCAGATACTTGGGTGAATTCCCTTCATGTCTTTGTAATCCCAAGAAAAATCTTTAGTATGATTTTTTAGAACATCAAACAATTTAGCTTCTTCATCATCCTTCAACCAGCTTGTTAAATGTTCAAAATTTTACAGTTGAATCTCAACATGCTTGGTTCCGATGTGTGATGAAATGATTTGTTGAAAGGGTTCCATTAAATTATTTAGTGGACATGCATGTGGTAACAACATATGATATGTAACAACATCTCCAAAAGTTCCTTGAGACAAAATACTGGAAAAAGGACAGTAAGGAGAATTATGATACTTATCTCTTTGTAGGTCAAACTCTTCATCACTGCTACTTTCCAGAAATTCTTCACCATTCCCTGATGTATTTGAAACTGAAGCTACTGATTCTTCCTCTCCCCACAAGAAATCTCGTTCCTCCAGAGTGATTATTTTCAATCACATATAACCGTTGTTTCCGTGATTCCAAAACTAAATGTGGTGGTTCCATAATTAAATGTGGTGGTTCCAGAAAAAAGTTAGTTGGTTCTGGAACTATGGTCGTAGGTTTCGAAACTATTTATGATTACTTCAAGGACAACTGGTTCTCATTCAATGGTGGATTAATCATATCTTCTAATTCTCTTATGTGATCCTGTAATGTGATCATAGCCAAAGAATACAAAGTTTTATTATTAGTATTAGGATATTCAACCCAAAATTGTTCTTGATTTTCAATAAAAGGTCGTGCAGAAGGATATACAGAAATTTTCTTAGAGTTATTACCATTCGAGATAGTCATATGACCTTACCTGCAACTAATTAAAGAAACAATTGTAGCTAACCATTGTCTACCAAAAATAATGGGATAACCCAATGTTTTACCTTTTTGCTGTAGTATAAGCAAGTCAACTAGATATTCCCATGACTCCACCATAATGACCACGTCTTCAACAATCCCTTCCTCGGTTTTGCTACGAGACTAGTTTTCATCTGCAATAGGGTATTTTGTAGGTCGTATACCCATTAATGGTAATGTTAAATTTATAGCCATTCCCAAATCTACCAAAACCTTATGTATATCCTTATTCCCTATAGAGATAGAAATAACAGAACTTCCACGATCTCTGTGTTTTGCAAGTAAAAGTTTCCTGCTAATAAATCAACAAGTTTCCCATCTACTTTGATAGTCTTGGGGTACTATTTCTTCCTTCCAGGATTTTTCAAACATAACATTTTGATTAATTTGTTCAATTCTAGAATGTCCTTAATTGCTTGTAATAGTGGTATTTCAATATTCAATTTCCTTAGTTCATGTACCAATTCAGACTCCTTGGTTTCTATAGCTTCTTTAAATCTCTCTAGAAATGGAGTCTCAGTAGTGTCGTTATCTGGCTCCTTTTCTTTTCTTTTTATATCCTCTTTTGGAACAATAGTACTAGGGGTTTCATTTTCTTCTATCATTTCAGTGATTATAATAGGTGGACTACTAATTATTTTGCTAGATCTAGTTTGAATATCCTTACAATCCATGGCATTTAGATCAACTAATTTTTCTGGTTCTATTCCATAAACAGGAGTTGTTTGTTTGTTTCTTGGGTTTGCTATTGGTTGTCTTTGGTATTTGCATTTGGACTATATTCTCATTTTGTGAATTCTGTGTAGGGGATCCCATGATGGCCTGTTGATTCTGATTTGGATATGTTTTTCCTTGAGCATAATTACTAGGGTTCCATCTAGGTTGTGACCAAGCATAAGGACTTCCTTGAGCATCCCATGGTTTTTGGTTTCCGAGCATACCAAGCTTTAATTTCCTAATCCCAAGGATTCCATGTTGCTTGGGGTACCCAAGGTGGTTTCCCCAATATTGTGGTACTATATGATCCAGCGCACGGCATCATCCAGGGATTAGGAACTGATCTTGGCATAAACTTCCCTTGGTGAGGTTGTCTTTGAACAAAATTCAATTCTTTTGTTGTGGATGATGTACTTGGTTTGTTTAAGCTGATTCTTTATGACTAGGAGTAGAGAACAAACATTAGTATCATGGTCTTTAGATTCATAGATAAGACATACTTCTGTTTTATCCAAAGGACATTCTCTTATTGCATGCTTCTTCCTGCATCTAGGACAATACATAGCCAATGGTTCAGTTTTGGCATTTGCTTTAGCTTGTAATCCATCCATAGTAGAGGTTAATTGAACTAAAATGTTTGTTTTAAAGTTTTCTAACTCATCCATTAGTTTTTTCATATATGGATTTAGAATTTTCACCGATTTTCCTTTTCTAGGTCCACCCCTTGTTCTGGAATAGCTTCTACAAATCTCCTTAATTTCATTCATCCTTAATTGATCAATGTCTCCACCTCCTATCAAGTTAAGGGCTTCCCTAGATTCTTCATCCAAACCCTTAAGAAAAATGGTTTTACTTAACTCCTCTTGAAGTACAAATCCACACCTTTTTCTTACAAAGAGGAATCTATCTAAATATTCTTCTATATTTTCATCCTCCTCCTACTTGATTTTGAAGAATTCTTCCTTCCTATTTCTCCCTCTACAATAATCCTGGTATTTTTCTAGGAAGGTAGTTTCCATTTTTTCCCAAGTTATAATAGATTTGGAAGTTAATCCTATGAACCACCTCATTGTTGCATCCTTCAGAGTGGATGGAAACAAGTTGAGTTTTTGATTATCCATTTTGTAGTCATAGGTCTGATATAGTACCTTGAACTCAAACAGAAATTGGTCAGGGTCTTCAAATGACATCCCTCTAAATGTGGGTAAATGTGCAGGTGATATATTTTTCATTGGTGTATCATCATCATCCAATTGGATTGGATAAGTAAAGGTCCTATCAGGTTCTCTTTCACTTCTCGTGCCATTTTAAAAATATTTTCTGAATTTTTCTCCCAATCAATGTGGTATGTGGTATGCCTTGGGGAAGGTGAAAAATCAGGAGTAGGAGGTTGACTACTCAATTGAGAATCAAAAATTTCCCTAAATGGATCTTGAGAAATAATCCTTCTCCTAAAAGTTCTACTTCCTTCAGGTGACTGATCTAAGAATTCCAAAGGTGGCAATTTTGTTTCTTGTATAACAGGGGATGATGGTGCCTCCAATTCTTGATCAACTTCCTTATTTGGACTAGAGGATGTTATGAATTCTTGTGAAGATGTTTTTGGGAGGAATCTACCCTTTGAGTCTCTTGGTCTACTCATAAATTTTATGATATAGTAGGGAAGATCCTTCAACTACTAGATGTATGATTGTTGCTCTTGTTAACACCTAATTAGAAAATTCCAACTAGTGTGTCCCGAAAATGGTGCCAAAAATGATGGGTGTCATTATTACCTTCATTTAATCAACTTCCTATTGATTTCATATTCAAACTAGGGGTGTGTCTAAATCTATATACAACAAGAATAATCCTATCGATCTAGTAGTTGACTGTAGTTATTTTTGTATTTTCTGGGGGATATTTTCAATGTCTTAAGGACTTCTTGGTAAAAACCTTATTTAAATCATACTATGAAAACTTTTCTGAAAGGAAACACACTTTGTAGAATGGAAATAAACACACTTGCTTTTGGAAATAAACACACAACTTAGAGTGCTTAAAAATGGTTGCAAGAAGAATAAGAATCTATCTAGACACCTGCAGGAATGAGTATACAATAGATTTTAACTAGAAGAATTAAAAGTGATAAAAATTAATAGATCTAAACTATTTTCTTAGGAAATATAAATACCAAATAGATGAATATCCTAGTCCTTGGGGAGTGGGCCCTTACTCCTCCTTGAATCAAGATTTAACAACTTAGAATTCTCTCAAATAGGAATGGCTATTTATTGATAAAACATTCAGTATTACAAAACATACTTTGGATCTATGTACTTTGATATGTATTACTTATTCTATATGTATATCTATCTTCTCTATATTTATCTACTACAGGTCTACTTATATATACATTTACAATCATAGCTATCTCTACGATTCTGATGAAATTGAATCATGCCCAGAATAGATGTTGACTTGGATTGTGGTTGATCGGATAGTTGTAAGATAACTATCCCTAGATTTGTGATCAGAAATCTTCTCATCCTTTCCTGATTGAAAGGGTCGTTGATGCTAAATCACCATATTTATTTAGAATAGATAAACTTGCATCTGTTCTTGAACTAAATGCTGGATTTATGGAACTAAGTCCAAAAGTTCCATAACTAGGTGATGAAGCCTGTGAATGTGTAATGGAGTTCTGTAACTAGCTTGGAAGTTACGAAACTAAACCGTACTTGAACAATTGCTACCAAAAACATGTTGAATGCTACATACTTAATTTCTTCGACCAATTGGACCCGCTTTATTACAAAAATTAATTTCTAACACACTTCATTAGGGATTTCAGATCTTTTAAACGTAAGAATCACAATCAATAAAAAGATAGATAATTACATCGTAACTCATATCGATCAAATAAAAGTCATAAAATGCAATCAAAATTAATAAAAAGAGAGTAAGATGAGATCATACATTATACATTTAATAGGCATATTTTAGCCACATCGGTAGGAGTGTTCAATAGAGAGGATAAATTTTCTTGAGAGATGGGTATATCTTCTTTTGATATTTTCATTCACTCCACTTTATCCGGTGGACTAAGTTTCATGTTACAATGAGTTTAAAATCTATAGTCATTTGGTTGTGTTCTTACTCGTAATTATGTTGTAGACACCAAATTTGTGTCTTACGACCCCCGTGCCTCACATCTCATTTCGCAACCTAACCTCATCACCTAAACCTTACACAATTATTTATTAATTACCTTATAATTAATAAATCCACATCGCCATACCTCGCCACCTCATGTCGCCACCTCATCATGACCTAGTCTTAACCCTAAACTAACCTAATTAAAACCTATAACTTGGTCCAATTCCACACCTATGACTAATTACTCCTCATCCGCACTTCCTAAAACCAACTTCATAATGACTTGACCAAGCCCGCTACCAATCCCTCGGAAAAGGAGGGAAAGCTGCTATTTTACCAAAAATAGCCCGCATGACTGACCGATACAGTTCTACTCATTGCCGTCGGTTACGTAACCGCCATCGGTTCCCAGTAAATGACCACTTCCAACCAAAAACAAAGGATCAGATTTTCATTTGATCGGGAGAAGGAGAAATCATTGAGAGAATCCAAATTTTGCTTTGCCAAGAAGAGACAAGTGAAGAAACAAGAAGAGTTTACAAAGAAGGACATCAAGCCCAAGATCGCAATCAATAACCAGAGCCCAAAGTAACACTCATCCGAGCATCGAGAAGAGGAGATAACTCATCTTGATTGTCGATCATCCAACTTGGGTCTGTCTTCATCATCACAGTCCAAACTCGCATCTGCATCAAGGACTAGTGCGTAGTTTTTATATATGTTTCTAAGCACCATTTTCTTGAATCATTGATTAATAGGAATCATAAGTTTATTCCTAGATCTACTACCAAGAACATACTTGCACTTAACCTTCACCCATACATCCTGATATTGCCCAGAAGGCCATTTTACCACACTCTGAGTCTTCCCTATCCTCCCATCATTCCCCTCAGCCATCCACCAATCCTAATAACCCCACAATCACCTTGTAACCAACTTCTATCCGTAGCACTTAGATTACTCGACCCTCTTACCGGTATCATTTATCCTCTACCTGCAGTGGCGGATATCTAACCGTGGTCGGTTATCCAGTGACCGCCGTCGGTCACTGTGACTTATACTCCAAAACCTTTTGCTTGCCTATTTGCCACCTAATAACCCCAAATCCAGTCTGGTTTATCCCTATAACTCAACTTGAACGTATCAACGACCAGTAACCGAACAAACAACGTGACGCTTTATTATTGATAGTTTAGTTTCTATTGCTTTGTAACGAGATACCTAAATCATGATTTTGCAATAGCTTTCTATATTATCATTTGTGTTAAATCGTATTAAAAGGGGAACTGACCACCTTCGAAAGGAAGTTTTTATATTTCCTGGGCCTAAGGCAGATCCCTCATTTGTTGTCTAATTAAAATCTGGTGGTCTTGTATTCTTACTTGCAGGTAGTCCTTCCAAGACAAAAAGGAGTTCTTCGCAGTCGACATGATCTCTCTCTACGGTACACGCACACCATCTCAACATCTAACAGGTATTCCTCCTAGCCCTAACCCTTATCTGTTTCTCAAAGGAATGATAGGATAGAAGCAAGTCTATTCTGCAGAGCCGAAACATTCCATGTGAAACATTTTGCACGCTTACGTGGGACCCGTTTTAGGATTCTCGTTTCTCTTGCTTGTTTTCATTTTAGGAAGCATACTTGCTGTTGCTGTTTTTGTTATATTTAGTGAAGAATTTGTCTTGCTTTCCTAGTTTCGCATTAGTGAAAGTCATCTTATTTGCTTCATCGAATATCATTTTTGATTTGGGTTTAAAACACGTGCATTACATTCTTGCTTGCTATTTTCAATTCTAGTGAACATAGACTAAGTAACAGGTCGTACATGTGGGGGTGATTTCCACGGTATTGACAGGAAATTAATCTTACTTTCACTGCACAACACATACCGAATCACTTCACAATTAACACAATAGCTCAAAACATCCCCCCTTTTCCACGGTATTCCTCCGCCCGATTGAGGTAACCTTATAAGCCAAAACAAACTTGACATTCCCCTAAGTCTTTTGTTTAGGATTGACATCATTCCGTGTCTAAAGGCATAAGCCCACAATAATTAAAATTAACACTAGGGTTAGTCTCTGGATTTGCATGTGCATATTGTTTATTTTCAGTTCTGTTTTCTCTGTTATACCCTATCTTCTGTGATTACCTTAGAACAATTTGATAAATGTATTGAGCGTTGTTAACAATTAAATCAATAGCTTCTTATATTTTCTTATACCAGTCTTCTTACAGCGACATCGGTTACGACCGACATCGGCTATAGTCTAACCAACGCGGTTATCGGACCAATATTGGTTATTGTCTTTTCTGATTCTGACAAAACCAAAGAACCTACCAATTTCACCATTCTGAGTCTGTTTCTATTCCTGATAGATTGAAACCCTACTGTGTACACCTGTCCATGGTTGTTATCACTCAAAGCAAGCCATTTGCCATGGTTTTAAATGCTTGATCTGTCCCTTTGCCTGAATTACCCCTTCACATTCTATGGGAATCCTACGGACACCAAAGAGGTTCCTAAAATTCTGTGGGAGATAAAGAATTTGCCAAATTTCTGGGATGCTAATCCTAGCGTTGTCTGATACTATTTGTCTCATGCCCTTAACCGTACACCTAACATTCAACAACTTGTTGGCATGCCTATCAGTATAGCTACTCATTTAGCCCCTTCTCCGCTTTGATAACTCCGCTTTGCCTTCCGCATCCTTAGTCCTGTCGCCTACCTCGGCAGCTTCAGGGGTCCATACAAAGCCATGATTGGCTTTCCTTTGGTTGATCTTGGGCCCAATATGTCATTACCGCTGACTTCTCCTACCTCGCTCTCTTGCAAACTTGTTCCGTTCATGACTTGCTCTCTCACCTATCCACACGAGCTTTCCTTCTCAAGCTCCACCCACATTTTCATTTCCACACACATATCCGATAACCTCAACAGCTTATATAGGACATCCCTATTCCGTTGCCTCAACACAGTCATCCTCCATACCTTATCAACATTTAACCCCACCATTGTCTAGCGGTGGCCCTTGGCCCAATTTGCCTCCGTTTACCACAACCACACCATCATCTCATCCAACTACTGATTTAATTAAACAAATGATGGACAAAATGCAAAACACCGGAGGCTTCTATTTCGAGGAAGTCGTAGCGCTTGACATACGAGCAAGTCTTTCGGAGCCTATCCACCCTTCAATCCCCCTTCATTCATATCCTCCTCAATGGGAATTACCAAAATTTACCTGTTTTAACAGTAAGGAGGACCCTCAACAACACTTGCGATCATTTAGACATGCCTGTTATCTGATTGCTCACAACGAAGCTTTACTACTCCGCACCTTTCCCATGTCTTTATCAGGACTCACCTTGGAGTGGTATAGTGCTTTAACCCAGCACTCAATCTTCTCTTTTAACCAGCTAGCCCAATCTTTCTTGGATCATTTCTCCATTAACATTGCCAAGAAACTATCTATCACCGACCTATATGCCATCCGACAATTTGAGGACGAATCTATCGTAGATTTCGTTGGACGATGGTGGGGCCTTATCAACCAACTTACGTATGCCTTGCCTCAGACCGAACTTATCAAACTATTTACGCGGGCCTGTGCTAAGCACATCTCTCCTACCCTCCAAATTCAAACTTTCCGTACATTTGACGAGGCCTTTACTATGGCTCGAAAACTAGAGATTCGAGCCTTAGAGGAAGAGAAATTGCGGTTGCGCAACAAAAACCCCACTTTCCGAACCCAAGATTCCACCAACAAACCCAACACCACCAATCCTCACCCATCGACTACTCCAAAATCAAAAGGGGCCGTGCACGCGGTGATGGTAAAATCCCAACCACCGTCTAATACCCCGCCGAAAACCACCTATAAGTATAAAGCTGAGCCCATCAACTACACTCCCTTGGGAGAAACATATGGTGTGATATTGGAAAAATTGCTCAAAGCAGGAGCCATTACCTTACCTCCTGTTAAACCTCATTCCGGGTTCGATTCCACTCGCGCCATACCTTCTTGGTACAAAGAAAATGACTTCTGTAACTTCCACCGCGTGAAGGGACACAGTCATGAAAACTGCAAGATGTTGAAAAACATAGTGCAGGAAATGGTTGATGCGGGGGATATAGCCCTCGATAATCCTAATGCCCCTGCTAACCGAAATTTGAAAATATTCAACAAACCATTCCCGAATCATTCTTCTAACAGTAAACTAAACCAAGATATCTTAGCCGAGGAGAGTGTTCATGAGATCCATGCAGTCTTCGATTCCCAGCCAAAGACCTCTATCGAACAAATTCTGAATCAAACCTCTTCACTAACGCAGGAAACCGAACCCCCTTCCTCACCATCAAGACAAACTGAAATCCTTGTTGTTCCTTTACCCATCAAAGAATTAACTACCCAGAGTTCCCTTCTCACAAATGAGCCTTCTTACACCACGTCCTTGCAAGACTGTGAGCGGATGTTATCTAATTTATCTATTTCCCAAACATCTCCTTCTACCATTCTTGCTGTACAAGAGGAAGGCTCGCCACTTCCTTTGTCATCCTTAGATGAGAAACCTCTTGAACCAACATCCCCACAGTCTTTAAACATGACAGATCCTCTCAAACATGCCCTCCTACCTATTAGTCCGTTATCACCTAAATCTTTTCAAAGAACCGGTTGACCTCTTAACGCCCATTGATACGATGCCTCATATACCCCTTGTATCACACCCACAAAGTGGACCGGAATCACAACCCACCTTTCTTCCATACAAAATTTCATGTTCACACATGAGGACTATCATTCCTAGAAGATGACAGGTCCTATGGGAACGTTTGAGTACGCCATATTCTACTCAAATGCAAATGACTGATCCTGATGCCTCTACCATATACCCGAAGTGTTTACAGAAGCTTAAAATGCCTATGTCCTCATCTTCACCCCCCTCATCTCTACCAAATACCTCATCCACTTCTATTAACCTAACCAAATCTTCCCTGCGCTTGGGACCTTACCCATACCTAGTGTAACACACCCACCTAAGCGGCATTTATCTAAAAATAAAGCCGTCCATCCCATTAGGAGACAGACTCAATCTCCTCAATCTATGCCGCTAACACAACTAAAACCATCATCATCACACCTACCTTCCATATTGGGACCCCATCCCTCTACCTTACATCAATATATCATACCTCCTGCGTTTTCTTTAAAGCGACCTACGCCTTCTACACCCATACAGAAATCCAAGGGTATAGCAACACCGTCACCCCACATATCCTGTCCACCTATCAACCTTAAACAAATTCCATCATCAAAAGATTTGTTTTCGGTCACTCCTATTTCTCCGTGGTTGTTTTCTGATACCACATCATCTGCGGCCTCATCATCCAACATAGCTTCTACGTCAAAGAAACCACGGTCAGTTAAAACCCATTATCAAAACTCCTTGGCTAAACCACCCCCCATACAAACCAACCACATCAAGTCATCACGAGAATCGGCCAGTCAATAGCCTCATTTTCCTCGACTTTGACCCACTCGAAGGGTCTTACGCCAAAATCCTTGCTATGTTGGTGGAGAACGCGACCATCTCCCTACCCCCACTTAGACCTTATGATCCATCTAAACCTCGACCTATAGGTTACGATGAGTCTCAAATCTGTGCTTACCACCACACACCAGGACATGACGTAGAGGATGCAAAGCGTGGAAAGCCATGCTTCGTCCAATCACCTCCCTCGAGACAGAAAAGTTAAGAAAGACAACTTACGAAGAGAGAGACCTTTAGCTTCAATTTCCTCTCCTTTATCACTGTCCCCGCCTCACCAAGATCTATCATTATTACAGCCCCACCTCTCGAAAACCATGACCTATCCCTACCATCTTCCTCCTCTCATATTCATGAGATCAATATGATTAGTGTTGCTTTACTCGAGGGCGTAAAAACAATGGGAAAGTGAAAGAAAACATACCTGCATGCATCTCTTTCTCCGTCCACCATCCCGATTGCACCACCACCTAAAGTGGTTATTCGCGACCCGCCTATCCCCTCTCTAATGGCATTGCCTGAACTATGATCAAACACCTTCACCAATCACCATAAAAATGACACTTTATGATCTCATTCAGACTCAATCTCATCGCCAAGCTCTCGTTGAAATCCTTCAAGGGATAGAGGTTTTACCTAATGAAACCTTGCCTATTACTTCTATTCTAACACCCAATCACGTTGCTTCACTCACCAAACAATCTATCTCCCCAACCACTTCCTCTCATGCAGAAGCCATTCTTGTTAGTTTCTCTGAAGATGAAATTATCGACTTTGGTGCCGAAGATCCTGACCCTGCTCTTTTCATCTCAGCGTACGTTCGGGATATTCGGGTATGTCATGTTATGATTGACGGGGGCGCTAGCCTAAACATCATCTCTTCAAAATCCTTCCAACAAATGAATATCCCTTCTAGTTGCATGTGTGCCAACCCCATCATGTTGCGATCATTCAATGATGCTATTACTTCTACTTTAGGCACCGTGATCCTTAACATTCGTGTAGGACCACGTACTTTACCCAAACTCTTCTATGTCCTTGAGGGAGAGTTCCAATACAATATGTTGTTAGGCCGCCCTTGGATCCGGGCTATGGGATGCGTTCCCTCCACCTTACATAGATGCATAAAATTTGAGTACGAGGGGAAGTCCTACACCATAAAAGCTGATCCTCCCCCCTTCAAAACTTGCAATATGTTGTATCGCCCTAATGATGTGCTTGTACCAGTCAAGACACCCATTCATCCAACCCAGCCATCCACTTCCAACGCACCTACACCTTCAACTAATGAAACCGCCGTTACAAATATTACTTCCTTTCCCGCAGATAACATCCCAACCTCCGACCCCTTAGTAGATGTTTTTCAATGCCTTACACTGGGGGAGTACCGCCTATATAACATTAGTTATTTCCATACCCGCAGGAGTACGGACAGCTACATGCACATCCCACCTACGACCGTCGCGTGGGGGAGGTAATCTCTTACGGACCACCCCATTGCCGCACACCAACCTAACGTATGGGGGTGTTGACGCATCCTCCATTACCCCTGAACCTCCTCTTGGTGTGGTTCCCTTCCAATCCGATTTTCAATACTTAACAAATCGTCGTTTTCGCAATGACCTTCTTGACTCGGCTGTGCTTGGAAAGGCTTTGGTTTTGGTCTTTATGAACAAGGCCGACATACACTCATTCCCATGACTACACGCAAACACAATGATAGCAGTGGTCTCGGTTTTCCTAAAACACCTACACAGGAGACACCTTGTGTTAGTTGTATCCTGAAGAAGATGACGTCACCCCTACCAAACCATCATCACCCACTTTGCCATCATCACCTGCAGTCGATAGACCACTGAATCTATCCCTCCTAACTTTTTTTTTTTTCATAAATGCTATCTTCATAGGTCCTCTCACTTATCAATGCGATAATGAGGACCCATCTTCTCTTCCCCTTCTGTATCAAACATGATCGAAGAGGATTCGCCTTCGATTAATGTTGTTGAGTGCCAGGATGACGACTCCATCCTCACTTGCCTTGGTGCGGACGACTCCTATATTCAACGCGCCTTACCGTCTGAAACTCAAACCATGTTGAATGAGTCAACTATAGAAATCAACATCCACACAGAGGAGGATCCTCACATTGTGAAGATCGGACAATCCCTTAACACAACAGAACAAGCCACCTTTACTACCTTTCTCCGTACCTGCAACCAAGTTTTCGCTTGGTCCTACGCTGACATGCCAGGAATTGATCCTACCATTGATGTCCATAACATCACCCTAATACCCGATTCCAAACCAGTCAAACAAAAATTGAGAAAAATGCATCCACGCATTTCCCTCTTGGTCAAAGAAGAGCTCCAACAACTTCTTTCCGTTTCCTTCATCTTGCCTATTGACTATCCTCAATGGATTTCTAACATTGTACACTGCTCACTAAAGCGACGGGGACTTCAGATATGCACGGATTTCTGAGACCTTAACCTCACTTGCCCTGAGGATGACTTCCCCCTCCCAACTATTGATCAACTTGTTGATCTCACTGCGGGCCATGAAATGCTTTCTCTCATGGATGGCTTTTCGGGATATAATCAAATTTTGGTAGCCCCGGCCGATCAACATAAAACTGCCTTCATAACTCCTTGGGGAACCTTCTATTATCGTGTCATGCCATTTGGCCTTAAAAATGCTGGTGCTACCTATCAGCGGGCTATGACTTACATTTTTCATGACATTATGCACACTATCCTTGAGGATTATGTCAATGATCTTCTTGGCAAATCTAAACATCGCAGTGAACATCTCGATGTTTTAACCATTATTTTCGATCACCTGTTGCAATATTCAATCCGGCTTCAACCAAAGAAATGTGTCTTTGGTGTTCTTTCGGGAAAACTTCTTGGCTTTATCATCTCTTTGCATGGCATTAAGGTCGATCCATCTAAAGTCAAATCTATCCTAGAAATTCCCCCACCCAAAAACCTCAAACAATTACGTAGTTTGCAGGGTAAACTTCAATCCATCCGGTGTTTCATCTCTCAACTCTCGGATCGATGTCAACCTTTCCATCACCTTCTTAAAAAGGACATTGCCTTTCAATGGAGTGAAGAGTGTCACCAAGCCTTTGAAGCTCTCAAATCCTATCTCTTGCAGCCACCCGTGCTTATTCCACCTCAGGATGATCGTCCTTTCTACCTTTACCTTTCTGCCACTGACCATGCTATAGGAGCCATGCTCGCACATCGGGACTCGGCACATCGAGAACAAGCCGTTTATTATATAAGTCGTACTCTCGTGGATTACGAGACTAGGTATACACATGTAGAAAAATTGTGCCTAGCCCTATCATTCATAGCCACCAAACTCCGACATTACCTCCTGAATCACAAAACTTTTGTCATCACCAATGACGGACCCCATTCATTATATGTATGCCAAACCACATCTAAACCAACACATCGCCTATGGCTTATGCTCCTTGCTGACCTCGACCTTGAGTTTGTACAACAAAAGTCGATCAAAGGACAAACTATTGCGGACCAACTTGTGTAGGCCCCTTTACCCGGGAACAATTCACCAATTTTAATTTCCCGACGAACTCATCGCTACTCTTTCACTCGGGGAAGAGTCATCTTCTTCTTCGATGGATCCAAATGCCGTAGCGGCGCAGGAGAGGCGTTGTTCTCATCCTCTTGATGCTGAACCTATGCCTCTTTCATTCCAGCTTGATTTCCCTGCACTAATAATACAAATGGAATACGAGGCCCTTGTTTTGGGTATCCAGGGTTGCGTTACACTTAGGTGTCAAATCTATTAATATTTTTGGCGACTCTCAATGGTAGTCAATCAAGTTATGGGAATCTACCAATGTAAGAATGAGGAACTTCAAAAGTACAAATATTACGTGGATTCACTTTTGACCTCATTTACTCATTATTCTATCTAGACCATTCCGCTCCACTAACAAATTTGCGGATATTATGGCTTGCCTAGCCTCGCAAATTCTGCCTCACCAACTAACTCCGACATATTCGTCTTGGTCCAACAACTTTTGCCCCATCCTACTCAACCCGGTTGTTTTTATGATAAATAATGTGTCTCCGCTAATTCGTAGGATACACGTACCACAAATTTCACGACTACCTTACAACCTCTGTTCTCCAACCTGACCTTACTAGTAAAAGCAAACGTGCTTTTCTCAAAAAAGTGTTTCTCGTTATGTCATCATGGGGGACTCCTCTATAAACGTGGCTTTGATGGCATCCTCCTTCGATGTCTAACCGGTGCGGAGGTCACCTATACCATCTAACAAGTCCACGATGGTATTTGTGGCGGCCATTTTAGTGGCCTTTCCGTGGCTAAAAGAATCCTTCACCTAGGTTATTATTGGCCTAATCTTAATAATGATCTGCTACGAATATGTTAAGCTTTGTGTTATGTGTCAACAACATGCCAACCTTCAACATACTCCTAGCCATCTGCTATAGGTCGCACGAGATCTTTGGCCTTTCTCACAATGGGGTTTAGACCTTATTAGTGAGATTCACCCGCCTTCTTCACAACGTCACCGTTGGATAATCACAAAGAACCAAATATTACACAAAATGGGTGGAGGCCATTCCACTCATTTCAATCAAAAAAGAAAAAATTGTCGAATTCGTTAACCACCACATTATCTGTCATTTTGGTGTTCCTCATTGCCTGATAACGGATAATGGAAAATCTTTCAAAAATAAGTTGTTGCAAGACCTTTGTGACAAATTTGGTATCAAACTTAGCTTCTCCTCACCCTACTATCCACAAGTGAATGGACAAGCCGAATCTTCTAATTAAACCCTAACCAAAATCCTTATGTAAGTTGTCATGAGTCCGGAAGAAATTGGCATGATCACATCCCCTTAAGCCCTTTGGGCTTATCATACTAGCATTCGTACCTCCACTAATGCCACACCTTTTCTTTGGTATATGGTACCGAGGCTATCTTTCCTCTCAAATACAAATACCCTCCTCGTAATATCTCTTCGGGATATTCTTACCAACGATGATTTCCACCAAGAGCGGTTAGCCCAATTGGAGCTTCTTGACGAGCGTCGTCTTACAGCTCTTGATCACCTTCAAATCTATCAAAAACATATTAAGCATGCTTATGATAAGCGACTTCATGAGCGTACCTTTAAGGTTGGTGATCTTGTCCTCAAAGAGAATCAACATGTAACCAAACTAGAAAAGAGCAAACGTGGAAAATTTACTCCCAATTGGATTGGGCCTTACATAATCACTCACACTTATGGATCAGACACTTATCGTTTAGCTTCGCTAACGGTAAACTGAGCTCAACCCCTTAATGCCTTGCATCTTTGACCTTTCTACTTTGAAATTTAGCGTTATATCACTTCTTATATACTTACCGCTCGTCCCTTGAGCTCCTTCACCACCACCATACACATTGTTTCCTACATCACAAAATAAAATCAAGCTCGCATGGTTTGATTCCCATCTTCCCTTTATGATGCCTTCCCCTTTTTAGTCTATTCCATGACTTCAAAGTCTTAAAATGACACATTCTTAACTAAATGCTTATGGGATTTTCTTGAGTCAAACTTCCTACAAAACTAGATGCTTCATGCCAAACGGACATCTAGATCTCTAAATTATACATAGACTGCTCCCTTGAAGGACAGCTATATGCCAAAATTCTTGCTACTATTATATATAGACTGCTCCCCAGAAGGACAGCTATACACAAATGCCACATCTACTATTATAAATAGACTGCCCTTGAAGGAAAGCTATACACAGTCAGCCTTTATTAGAAGCTTCTCGCATTGATCAACTTTGTGAAGACCTCAAGATCAATATCCTCTTGTAAACTTCCCGCATTGATCAGTCTATATTCAAGTAAAATAAAAGCCTCATTTAAAAGTACTTTTGAGTCATGGACTTGTCTATCTAGTTTAGGTTCTCTTTCGTCAGAACACTCACTTTGTAATAAGTTCTCCGTACCACAACTATACCATCCACCTCACCTCACCATTTGTTTAAACTCAAGGGACGTGACGTACAATCGATATATTGTGATCATACAACTCTTTTCACCTATTGACTTCTCGTCTATGCACGGTACCTAGGGGTTCAAGCTGATTCTATGTTATTATGTGGTTTGTTTAGCTCTTTTCACCTACGGAACACTCTTTCCTCTTTTCCTTGCATCTAGAATTATGTGTTGATCTTAATCAGGACATGGTTCCCTACCACTTGGGTAGGCTAACTTTCGCTTCCCTTATACCTTTTACAACATCACCTATTCATTACCAACACCAACAACATTACCCTACCAATATCAATATCAATTTTTGTTATTTTTTTTTTACCAACCAACAAAATTGCTCCGAATTCACCTCTCCCGATCCTAAGGGAGAACTACATCGATCGAGGCCCTTCCTTGCTTTATGCAATGGGCTATGTAGGTAGCACTTAGGAGACATGGAGTCTCCCAAGGTTAGCTCGACCATCCCCTACCATACCCTGTCATGTGTTGTAAATATAAATATTTTTGTGTATTTCTATTTGCCAACATTCATCTTTATCCTTTTTTCAAAACAAACAAAAACAACATTTAAAACACAACCATTCTTATTATTATCATCACTCAAAACCACTTACATATTTAGTTTTATTTTATATGTTAAACAAATACATCTTCTCTATCATCGACTCACGAGTGGCATCCTTATTTATTCTTATATTCCTATGAAATTCACTTAGACTCTTGCACCTCCTCCCGAATCGTGGTGGTGATCGTGATGGTCGATGCCCTCGGTGGGCCTCTCCATCCTCAAAGGTGCCACGCTTGCCATTGGTTCCTCCCATTGATCCACCAACATCTCCTGTAACATATGAATACATCCTCTCGCGTGGAGGAATCTTGCCTCCAGTCTCTCCACTCAGTGAATCGTGAAGCCTCTAACAATCCCATTGTCTTATTCACTTGTGTTTGAAGTCAAGGCGAGCCAAATCCTGCAGATGATCTCTCTCCGTTGTAATCACAAATATGTCAAGGCACTCACGTGCACCTCGCAGCTCTCGGTACCCACCATACTTTATACTCCTCTGTCTGTTCCCACATCTATAACCCTACGATCAGTGCTATCTCTTCCGGCCCTTCCGGAGGTGTAGGCCGGGGAGGTGAAAATGCTTTGTCTCGGCGTCGATCCTCATGTATGGTCTATATGTCATAGGAATATCCTAAACGAACCCAAATTGTTGCCACACACGATCTAGAGGAATCCTCTCGTACTCACTCGGCCTATGCCCCGCGATCCACCTCAATCACTCTACACCCCTCAACTCCTCGGCTATGTGATTTGTCACCATATAGTTCCCGTCATGACCTCCAACAAATATCCGCAATCGTCACCATCTCCCATACCGTCATAATACTCGAGGTCATCTATCACGCCCTGCGATCTCGCTTCTTGTTACCCTGACCCATCGTCCAATCCCAACCTTTGCACTCCTTCCTCTCCCGACTCAATGGGTCGCCTATTGACACACACAAACAATATGCTCATAGGCCCAACAATGTAATAAGTACGAACAATCCATTGTCGTCCCCGTGTTTTCGCTTGCAAGCCCATAAACCCCTATATAACTCGCCGCCAGAGATATGTAGGTGCCCATGCGAATGTCACACTCATTTCTATTATTTCCCAAATAACACTCATCAATGCTTTGGGAAATCTTCCACCCTCCGCCCTTGGAAATGCATAATACCCCACCGTTATCATTAATAGCAAGGCCAACCTTGTTTCCTCAGGATGTGTTACATACATTGTACCATAAGTAAATGATAAACCTCACTGTGTCAAATCTCGTGCAGCTAACCCAAATACTGTTGTTATTCACGCCCGCCCGCACCGGCAATGCCTGATACACGGTTTTTCCTATCATTGGGAGTCTCAAAATATGGAACACATATTCCAATATCACTGTCATCTCCCCTGTTGGCAAATAGAAGGTATTCTTCTCTGGATTCCATCTCTCAATCAACACCTGCAACATAGCATGGTTACGTGTGATTCGTGAATAATAGCAGATTCCACTTAACCCCAACTGATTTATCAATGCCCATTCCGTTAGTGTTACATCCGCTCGGATTTGTGACAACAACATTGCACAAAGATTCTGTTTCACTCGGAATGTTTCGGCTTCTGGGAATAGAGTTACTTCTATCCTTTCATTCCTTTCGAAAGATATAGGTTAGGGCTAGGAGGAATACCCAGTTGAATGTCGAGATGGTGTGTGCGTACCGTAGAGAAAGATCAGGTTGACTGCGAAGAACTCCTTTTTGTCTTGGAAGGACTACCTGCAAATAAGAACACAAGACCACAAGATTTTGATTAGACAATAAATGAGGGAACTGCCTTGGGCCCAGGAAATATAAAACTTCCTTTCGAAGGTGGTCAGTTCCCCTGCTAATATGAATTAACACCAAAAACTGTAAAATATCAATTAAATTGCTTCGTTGAGACGGGTAGGGGAAAGGCTGATTTCTGGTTTTGAGTCACAATAACCGATACCGGTTGCTGATAACCGATATCGGTATGGTCTAGGATCTGTAGGTTGGTTGTTTTATGGGGTGGTTGTGTTGTAGGGTAACGGTGTTGTTGGTAAGGCTGGTATATGAGTGATATTAGGTAATGAGATGGTGAGAGGTAAATGAATGATAGTTAGATGCAATGACATGTTGGGTAGTGGATCTAGGAATGGATTTATGGGACTGTGATTCAAAAGTCTAAGAAATGTTATTAAAGAGGACATGCAAGATGTAACTTACTGGTTATTGATGAAGATGCAGGTCCAGGAACTCTGATGACAAAGGCAGAACTTAGGTAAGATGGCTTGACACACAGAAGATGAGAGATCTCCCTCCCGATGATCAGCTGAGTATCACAGGTTTCTGGCTATTCCGTTGCAGTTTTGGGCTTGATCTCCTTTGCTGCAAACTCTTCTGGTTTCTTCACTCGTCTCTGCTCGGCCAAGTAAAGATCCGGATTCTCTTGATCACTCCTGCTGATCTCTGTTGATCCAAAAATCCTTCCACCTTTGTTTTTGGTTTGGGGAGCCCATTTACAGGGAACCGATGGTGGTTACGTAACCGGCGATGGCGAGTGAGTAGGAACCGGTATCGGTTAGGAAAAAGCAGGCTATTTTTAGTAAAATCACCCACTTTCCCTGCTTTTCTCCCGAGAGATTAGTTGCGGGCTTGGTCAAGTGACTAGAAGGTCGGTTTTGGGTGCGAGAAAGGGGTCATTAGTCATGGGTGTAGGTGTGGACCAAGTTATAGGTCTTAATTAGGTTAGTTTAGGGTTAGGACTAGGTCATGATGAGGTGGCAAAATGAGGTGGCAGGTAAGGTGATGTGGATTTATCAATTACAAGGTAATTAATAAATAATTGTGTAAGGTTTAGGTGATGAGGTTAGGTTGCGAAATGAGATGCGGGTCACAAGGGGTCGTAAGACACAAATTTGGTGTCTACATTAGCCCCTTATTGTCGTGTAGCTTGTTTTGTAAAGCTGCACGGACAATAATATGAAGTGGTTTCCCTGTTAAGGGTATAGGTAATCCCCCTCAAATCTATCACAGATTGAGAGAACTTGAAATCAGGGATAGGGTTGATAAAGGGTAAATGGTGTAGAGATGATGGGGAAAAGGTGGGGTAAGTCCAAGGAAGCAGACGCACGTTGAAATGCAATAGTGCGACTAGGGTACATGATTTGACGAGCAAACCAACAATGCATAGGCAAAGGTCGATAGTTTATCCAAACAAGGGTGATATAATCCTGGTATCCAAGGCATAGGAAGTAGCTCCAGGGTATATAACAGGTAAGGTACAGGAACGTTTAGGCATGTTCGGCAGTACCAAATGGTTGGTTTGGTTGAGATAAATGTCACGGTCTAGGTCTAGGCAAAGTTGGTCGATAGATCAAGTCAAGGACCCTAATCAGGCTAAAACACGAACAGGTGAGCTCGATTGAACAAAAAACTATATGATGGGTGGATAAAAGTGTATGTTGCTGATGTTGGGTAAGGTATTGAAGTGGTACGGCCATGTGGTTCGGGCCAAATTGTTGGGTGGCGGCCTTGGGTCGGGCCGGATGGGAAGGGTGAGGCCTTGGGTCGGGCCAAATGGGTAGGGTGAGGCCTTGGGTCGGGCCAAATGGGTAGGGTGAGGCCTTGGGTCGGCCAAATGGGTGGGTGGCGGGGCCTTGGGTCGGGCCAAATGGTTAGGGTGAGGCCTTGGGTCGGGCCAAATGGGTGGGTGGCGGGCCTTGGGTCGGGCCAAATGGTTAGGGTGAGGCCTTGGGTCGGGCCAAATGGGTGGGTGGCGGGGCCTTGGGTCGGGCCAAATGGTTAGGGTGAGGCCTTGGGTCAAGCCAAATGGTTGGGGTGCGGCCTTGGGTCGGCCGGATGGGTAGGGTGGGGCCTTGGGTTGGGCCAAATGGGTGGGTGGCGGGGCCTTGGGTCGGGCCAAATGGTTAGGGTGAGGCCTTGGGTCGGGCCAAATGGTTGGGGTGCGGCCTTGGGTCGGGCCGGAGTGGTTGGTTGCGGCCTTGGGTCGGGCCGGTGAAGTCAAAAACGGCTAAAGAGCAATGGAGCATATAGGCGATGTGGTAAAGAGGCAATGTGGTGGGAAAGGGAAAGTAGTGAATAAGGGCAAAAAGTTGGGTAAAAAAGGACAAAACCGATATCGGTTATCTATGACCGGTACCGGTTAGATAACCGACGCCGGTTCCTTAGGGCACGATTTGACCGGTATCGGTTCTATGTTAAAAACCTATAAAAAGAAAAATACGGCCGGTCATTGTCACTTTGTCAATTTGGAAACCAAATTAAGTTGTCTGAGGTGGAATATTGATATTGGTGTATTTGTTGGCTGAGGTGGCACTAGTTGAGTGGAGAAGTGAGGTGATTGGCGGGCCCGAGTGAGGAGGAGGCAGTAGTTGATTGGTTGAGGACCCAGAAGAGGACATTTGGAGCCATGGCACAGCCAGGAGGAGCAGGAGGAGCTGGACCAGCTGGACCACCACCACCCATCCCACCACGACGACGTGTCGTCGTACCGGTAAGTTCGAAACCTTGCATTGTGTTCATTTGATGTTATTAAGCTAGATTTGGGGTTTGGGTAGGAATGTACATGTTTTTAGGAAATAATTAGAAAATGGAAATAATTTGAAAAAGGGAGAGGGTAGATAGGTGAAATAAGCCGAGGTAGCTGGGTGGGTAGGTTTTTAGGGTGTTTGGGTGGGTAGAGAGGGAGAAAAATGAAAAAATGTAGGTTGGGGGCCGTGTGGGGGTTCGACTCGGAATATACAAATACTACGGAAAGATCGGTCGCAAATTTTCAGGTCACGGTGCTTTGTGTTTGACCGGCGTCGGTCGTATATCGGCCGGCGTCGGTGGGTGTTGTGTGTTTATGTTGTGGTTGTTTTTGTTTTTTTTTTTTTTGTGGTTTGGTTGTTTTTGTTTTTGTTTTTGTTTTTTTGTTTATGTGGTTTGGGTGTGTGGGCGTGGTTTGGGTTGTGTGGTGGAGTTAAGTTTTTGGGTATAGTTTGGGTGTGTGGGCGTAGTTTGGGTTGTGTGGTTGAGTTGAGTTGGTGTTTTGGTATGATTGGGGTGGGATAGGGATGTTTTGATATGATTTAGGTTGTGTCGGTTGTTGGATTTGGTTGTTTGGGTATCGTTTTGGTTGTGTGGTAGTATGGTGGGGGTTGTTTGTTTGGGTGTGAAGAGGGAGTGGGATATTGGAGAAGATAGGTGGGTAGAGGGGTGTGTTAGGGAGTCGGGGTGTGGAGAAGGTAGGTGGGTAGAGGGGTGTGTTAGAGAGTCGGGGTGTGGTCGGGGGGATAAAAGGGGGTATAGAGGGTAAAGTAGATGTTGTGATAAAGAGTAGGGCTAATGTAGTGGGTTGGTTTTGCAGGCACGTCAGCAGCTGACGATGCGGGACAGGATGCCCCCACTGTTGAGCCGGATGCGACCACATGTGTCTGCGCAGCACACTGGGCTATCATGCGCGAGGTGGGACTCGGCGGAGTCCAGCGATACAGAGCGATCGACAGAGATCATAGTTTGATGGTTGCCCTCATCGAGAGATGGGATCCGGTGACCAATGTGTTCCATCTCCCGACTGGAGAGATGACCATCACATTGGAGGATGTGTATCGCATCCTTCGATTACCTATCGATGGAGAGGCCGTCTTTCAGGTGGATGCAGAGACAGCCATGGACAGCATCCTACAGGTTTTTGGGGATGCAGCCGCGCTATTGACATATCACAGCGCGAGTATCGGGTATGGGGATATGTACCGTGCGCACCGACATGAGACACGGCTTGCCGTGTTGATGATGATCGGGATCACCTGCTTCGCCCTCCCAGACTCAGAGGGAGGCCGCTTTCCACGGGCGCTGATGGGGGTGCTACATGAGATGGTGGAGGAGCACACATGTTATGCTTGGGCACCAGTATACCTGGTGCAGTTATATAGAGAGCTGTGGGGCTATCACCGGATGAGGCGATTTGGGATTTGTTTGACATTTTGCTTCACTGTTGGGCATATAAGCACATCATATGCATTAGACCAGTAGGATTACCCCAGCAGCCAGGGCCACAGGTCATATATAGATATGGCTTTCAGAGGTGGTTGGGGGTCGTGGGCCAGCCACGAGCAGTGCTTGCAGGATGGGACATTGCTTATTACAGGCATTTATTAGAGGGCCTGACAGCGGCAGATATTGTATGGAGACCATATAGAGGTCATCACCCCCGTGGAGGAGCCCGAGGACAGTTGCAGTGGATCCAGTACACATTCTGGATAGCGGGACGGAGGCCGGGAGAGTATGAGAGGATACCCCTGGAGAGGGTACGTAGGCAGATGGGGCTATGACAGGATGAGCCCCCTCGCTTCCCTCAGTACCGGAGGGATGATGTAGAGGCCCCACTGCCTGCACCACAGCCCGTGGATCCAGATTGGGTTGCGGAGAGGCCGGCAGATGACACTGTAGATGATGCTGGCTGTACGGGAGCATATATGGTTTGGTGGGCTGGTCAGAGAGCAGCGAGGGTAGCACAGCCTGCACAGCCAGACTTGGCAGCGGTGATAGCAGAGCGAGATCAGCTCAGGGGTCAGGTGCAGCTATTATAGGCAAATGTTCAACCGGCTACTACACAGCACGTAGGTGTTTTATAGGGCAGCTAGCCCGAGCTCGGTCTGAGCACAAGCACCACCACTAAGGTGGTATAGCCGAGTCTCGAGCACGAGTACAGGTATAGGTACCACCACCAGCAGTGGTACGCATACAGAACCCCCCGAGTGCACAGTACATGTATAGAGTACCACCACCACGAGTAGCAGTGCAGCCACGGCCCCGACAGCACGTGCAGTACATGTACCACACCACGAGCACCACCAATGGCACCCAAAGACAGCACGAGGGGCACTTTGGTAGTAGGTGTCGGACCAGCCCCGCACCTACACAAAGTGGCTCGAGAGCGTTACATGGAGGCTAGAGCGGAGGCCCGATACTATCGGATATTCTTGATGGTACTGGTGATTATCAGCCCTATGCGGCACATAGAGCGAGAGACCTCTCGGAGCCGCAGGTCTCGGGGAGGGCAGCCCATAGGCTGGTGGGTCCGTCACGGGCGGGAGGAGGTGAGAGGCGGGACGGGGACCAACGGCGAGACGGGCGAGAGGAGGTGGAGAGAGCTGAGGGGTCCCTGCACTTTTTGTATATTAGACATGGGCACCGGTCTGCGAACCGGTTGTGTTGATAGAGGCCTGCGTGCCTACATATTATTCATTTATTCATTCATTTATTTATTATACCAGCCTGCGAGCCGAGTACGGGTTGTACAGTTGATACCGGCCTGCGAGCCGAGTCTGTTTTTGATATGAGAGACCGGCCTGCGAGCCGTGTTGAGGTTTTTGATGGTTATTGCGGCCTGCGCGCCGGCTTTGTTGTATTATGAGATCATAGAGGTCCCGATGCAGGGCACATTGTATATTTGAAACCTTGTATATATATATATATATAGATATGATGTTTTGATCCACATGCTGTGTTTAAAAATGCGTTAAATGTTTTGTCGATGGTTTGTGATATTTGATGTATGATGAGTTGGATTTACATGGTGTTATATATTAATGATGTTGATGTCTTTTGTGGATGGGATGTATGTAGATATAAATGATGAGTTTAATTGACATGTTGTATTATGAAATGTTGTATGTTTTGTCGCTGATTTTATGAAAATGTATGTATGTAGCTGTTAAGTTGGATCCAAATGGTATATAGATTAATGGTTTTTGATATCGTTTGTTGATGATTTGTTTGTTTTGGTAATGTGGATAGATGATATGGATGAAATCGTAATGAGATGTGGATTTGATGAAAATATTATAGCTATCGGTGTTGGTATGCAGGAAAAAGAGGCGGGCGCCTCCAAAAATTAGATAAAAAATAAAGAAAAGGACTATGTTTTGAAAAAGGTGGGTATGTGACCGACGTCGGTTAGCTAACCGATGTCGGTATAGTATAGACCGATATCGGTTAGGTAACCGATACCGGTTATTCCAAAATGAGATTTTTCTAAAAATAGAAAAGCGTAGGTGGCAACTGAAGTTCTTATTTTGAGAGGCATGCAAGATGTTAAATATGCGAATGCGACGCTATTTTAACGACTGAGACAAGTAATTGCATGAGAGATTTGAGTGATAAGGAGGAAAGAGACAGGTAACGTGATTGTGGGCTGAGATCAAGAAGACAGAAATCCAAGCTATATTTGAAGAGGGTGGTGAGCATGGCTGAACGAGGAGAAGCATCCAGCAGGCATGGACAAGAGGGAAGACAAGTTCCACCGCAAGGTGCTTTGCAGCCCAAGAGGTAAACAATTTAGTTGTAATTGGTGTTTGCATGTTTTGTAAATAGGAGGAGGGAGATTAAGTGGGTAGATATGATAAAGAAAACGTGATAGCAAAGGTTATAGGTGAGGTGAGTGTTATGGGGTAGGTAATCAGGGGTTTCGGGTATGTCTGTGTATACAGAGAGGAATAAACGATCAATTTATTGTCGTAGGTGGTTGTTTAGGCAAGGTGTATTGAATGGTTATTTGTTGTTGTGATGTATGTAGGTGGCGTGTGCGAGGGCGGGGGGCCGAGGATGAATGATAGTGTACCAGCGCTGTTGTCACGAATCCGAGCGGATGTAACACCAGCTGAATGGACATTGATAAATCGTTTGGGGTTAAGTGGAATCCGCTATTATTCACGAATCGCACATAACCATGCTATGTTGCAGGCGTTGATTGAAAGATGGAATCCAGAGAAGAATACCTTCTATCTGCCAACAGGGGAGATGACAGTAACATTGGAAGATGTGTTCCGTATTTTGAGACTTCCTATTACAGGAAAACCAGTATATCAGGCATTACCTAGCGTGGCGCGGGGAGTGATAACAGCAGTATTTGGTCCATACGCACGAGATTTGACACAGCGAGGTTTGACATTCACATATGGGATAATGTATGCAGCACACCCTGAGGAGACAAGGTTAGCAGTGATATTAATGATAGCGGTAGGGTATTATGCATTGCCGAGGGCGGATGGGGGAAGGTTTCCAAAAGCATTGATGTGTGTTATTTGGGAGATGATAGAAAGGAACGTGACTTTTGCATGGGCACCTGCATATTTGGTGGAGTTATACAGGGGTTTATGGGCTTGTAGGCGAAATCACAGGATGACACTGGATTGTTCATACTTATTACACTGTTGGGCCTATGAGCACATTGTTTGTGTGCGACCAATAGGCCGACCCATCCAAATCGGGAGAGACCGGAGTACAGAGGTTGGGATTCGACGATGGGTCCGCATGCAACAAAGGCAAGATCCTGAGGCCGTGACGGGTGACATTGAGTATTACAGGCGGTATGGGAGAGGGTGACGATTGCGGATATCTCATTGGAGGCCTTACGGGAACTACATGGTAATAGAGAACATAGCCGAGGAGTTGAGGGGTGTAAAGCGATTGAGGTGGATCACAAGGCAGGCCGGTGAGTATGAGAGGATTCCTCTAGATCGCGTGCGCGACAATTTGGATTTGTGCAGGATATACCCCTGGCTTATAGACCATATATGAGGATTGATGCTGAGGCAGCATTCTCACCTCCCCGGCCAACACCTCCAGAAGGGCCAGAGGAGATAGCAGCCGATCGCAGGGTAATGGATGCAGGAACGACAGAGGCCTATAGGTTATGGTGGGTAGCAGAGCTGCGAGGTGTACGTGATCGCCCTGACATAGCTGTGATTACAGCGGAGAGAGATCATCTGCAGAGTTTAGTTCATCAGCTCCAAACGTAGATGAATGAGACAAGAGGATTGTTAGCGGTTGCGGAGTCACGAGCAGAGAGACTAGAGGCTGGATTCCTCCATGCGAGAGGGCGTATTCATATGTTACAGGAGAGATTGGCAGATCAGTGGGCGGTACCAATAGCCACGGTACCTTTGAGGACGGAGAGGCCCGGCGAGAGGCGTCGACGATCACGATCATCTCCTGGGTCGGGATGAATCGTGAGGGTCTAAGTAAATGTTATAGAGGTATAAGAATAAATAAGGATGCCGACCTGCGTGTCGATGATAGAGAAGATGTATTTGTTTAACATCTAAATAAGACTGAATATGTATGTTGATTTGAGTTATGATAATAATAAGAATGTTTGCGTTGTGATTTTTGGTGTTTTGAAAAAGGATAAAGAGGAATGTGATTAAATAGAAATACACAAAAATATTTATATTTACCACACATGATAGGTTATGGTAGGGGATGGTCGAGCTAACCTTGGGAGACCCCATGTCTCCGAAGTGCTGCCTACATAGCCCATTGCACAAAGCAAGGAGGGGCCTCAGACCAATGTAGTTCTCCCTTAGGACCAGGGAGAGGTGAATTTAGGCAATTTGGTATGGTTAGGCAATTGGTTGGTTGGTAAAAGTATTGATATTAATATTGGTAAGGTAAGGGTGATGGTGTTGGTAACGAGTTGGTGATGTTGTAAAAGGTATAAGGGAAGTGAAAGTTAGCCTACCCAAGTAGAAGGGAACCATGTCCTGATTAAGATCAACACACAATCCTAGATGTGAGGCAAAGAGGAAAGAGTGCTCCGTAGGTGAAAAGAGCTAAACAAACCACACAACGTAGAACGAGCCTGAAGCCCTAGGTACCGTGCATAGACGAGAAGTCAATAGGTGAAAAGAGTTGTATGATCACAATATATCGGGTGTACGTCACGTCCCTTGAGTTGAAACAAATGGTGAGGTGAGGTGGATGATATAACTGAGGTAAAGAGAACTTGTTACAAAGCGAGTGTTCTGACGAAAGAGAACCTACCCTAAATAGACAAGTCCATGACCCAAAAGTTCTTTTGAATGAGGCTTTTATTTTACTGAATATAGACTGATCGATGCGGGAAGTCTACAAGGGATATTGATTGTACTATTCTTGAGGTCTTCACAAAGCTGATCAATGCGAGAAGCTTCTGATAAAGGTTGACTGTGTATAGCTGTCCTTCGAGGGAGCAGTCTATTTATAGTAGCAGATATGATTTTAGTGCATAGCTGTCCTTCGGGGGAGCAGTCTATATATAATAGTAGCAATAGTTTGGCCTATAGCTGTCCTTCGAGGGAGCAGTCTATATATAAGGTAGATAGCTAGATGTCCTTTTGACGTGAAGCATCTAGTTTTTGTAGGAAGTTTGACTCAAGAAAATCCCATAAGAATACGGCTTATTTTAATACTTTGAAGTCATGGACTAGACTAAAAAGGGAAGGCATTGCTGAGGTGAAGTGAGAATCAAACTATGTGAGCTTGATTTTTATTATGAGGTGTAGGGAACAAAGTGTATGTGGTGGTAAGTGGGCTCAAGGGACGAGCGGCAGGTAGATAAGAAGTGATATAACACTAAATTCAATAGTAGAATGGTCGAAGATGCAAGGCATTAAGGGGTTCAGGCTCAGGTTTACCATTAAGCGAAGCTAAACGATAAGTGCCTGATCCATAAGTGTGAGTGATTATATAAGGCCCAATCCAATTAGGAGCAAATTTTCCACGTTTTCTCTTTTCTAGTTTGGTTACATGTTGATTCTCTTTGAGGACAAGATCACCAACCTTAAAGGTACGCTCATGAAGTCGCTTATCATAAGCACGCTTGATACGTTTTTGATAGATTTGGAGGTGATCAAGAGCTGTAAGACGACGCTCGTCAAGAAGCTCCAATTGGGCTAACCGCTCTTGGCGGAAATCATCGTTGGTGAGAATATCCTGAAGAGATATTCTAAGGGAGGGTATTTGTACTTCGAGAGGCAGGACAGCCTCGGTACCATATACCAAAGAAAAAGGTGTGGCATTAGTGGAGGTATGAATGCTAGTACGATAAGCCCAAAGGGCAAAGGGGATGTGATCGTGCCAATTTCTTCCGGATTCATTGACAACTTTCATGAGGATTTTGGTTAGGGTTTTATTAGAGGATTCAGCTTGTCCATTTGCTTGTGGATAGTAGGGTGATGAGAAGCTGAGTTTGATACCAAAGTTGTCGCAAAGGTCCTGTAACAACTTGTTTTTGAAAGATTTTCCATTATCTGTTATCAGGCGATGAGGAACACCAAAACGATAGATAATGTGGTGGTTAATGAACTCTACAATTTTTTCTTTTTTAGTTGAAATGAGCGGAATAGCCTCCACCCATTTTGTGTAATATTCGGTTGCTGTGATAATCCATCGGTGACGTTGCGAAGAGGACGGATGAATCTCACCAATAAGGTCTAAACCCCATTGTGAGAAAGGCCAAAGATCTCGGGCGACCTGTAGCGGGTGGCTAGGAGTATGTTGAAGGTTGGCATGTTGTTGACACATAACACAACGCTTAACATATTCATAGCAATCGTTATTGAGAGTAGGCCAATAATAACCTAGGCGAGGATTCGTTTGGCCACGGCAAGGCCGCTAAAATGTCCACCACAAATACCGTCATGGACTTGTTGGATGGTATGGGTGACCTCTGCACCAGTGAGACATCGAAGGAGGATGCCATCAAAGCCACGTTTATAAAGGAGTCCCCCCATAACAACATAACGAGAAACGCGTTTAAGAAACGCACGTTTGCCGGTACTAGTAAGGTCAGATGGGAGAACAGAGGTTGTAAGGTAGTCGTGAAATTGGTGATACCAGGTATCCTGTGAATTAACAGACACATTATTTATCGTACAAACAACCGAGGCTGAATAAGATGGGGCAAAGAGTTGTTGGACCAAGACGAAAATGTCAGAGTTAGTTGATGAAGCTGGAATTTGCGAGGCTAAGCAAGCCATAGTATCCACAAATTTGTTAGTGGAGCGGGGAATGGTTTGGATAGAATAGCGAGTAAATAAGGCTAGAAGTGAATCCACGTAGTGTTTGTACTTTTGAAGTTCCTCATTTTTGCATTGGTAGATGCCCATAACTTGATTGACTACCAATTGAGAGTCGCCAAAAATATTGATAGATTTGATACCTAAGTGTAACGTAACTTGGAGACCCAGAACAAGGGCCTCGTATTCCGCTGTATTATTAGTGCAAGGGAAATCGAGTCGAATGAGAGAGGCATAGGCTCAGCGTCGAGAGGAATGAGAACAACACCGGCTCCTCCGCCGACGCTGGCATTTGGATCCATCGAAGAAGAGGGTCATTGGATACGACTCCTCCCTGAGTGAAAGAGTGGCGATGAGTTCGTCGGGGAATGTAAAATTGGTAAATTGTTCCCCTGGTAAAGGGGCTTCCACAAGTTGGTCTGTGATGGTTTGTCCTTTGATTGATTTCTGGTGGAAAAACTCAAGGTCGAGGTCAGCAAGGAGCATGAGCCATCTGGCGATGCGTTGGTTTAGATGAGGTTTGGCATACATGTAATGGATGGGGTCCGTGTTGGTGATGATGAAAGTTTTGTGATTCAGAAGGTAGTGTCGGAGTTTGGTAGCCACGAATGATAGGGCTAGGCATAACTTTTCTACATGTGTATACCTAGTCTCATAGTCCACCAAAGTATGACTTATATAATAAATGGCTTGTTCTCGATTCTCGTGAGTCACGATGTGCAAGCATGGCCCCTCACAAAGCATGGTCGGTGGCGGAAAGGTAAAGATAGAAAGGGTAGTCGTCCTGGGGTGGGATAAGCATGGGTGGCTACAAGAGATAAGCTTTGAGAGCCTCAAAGGCTTGGTGGCACTCTTCACTCCATTGAAAGTCAATGTCTTTTTTAAGGAGGTGATGGAAAGGTTGACATCGATCCGAGAGTTGGGAGATGAAACGTCGGATAGATTGGAGCTTACCTTGTAAACTACGCAATTGTTTAAGATTGGTAGGTGGGGGCATTTCTAGAATAGCTTTGACTTTAGATGGGTCGACCTCAATGCCACGCAGAGAGACAATAAAGCCAAGAAGTTTTCCCGAAAGGACACCAAAGACACATTTCTTTGGTTGAAGATGGATAGAATATTGTAACAGGCGATCAAAAATAATGGTTAAAACATCGAGATGTTCACTGCGATGTTTAGATTTGCCAAGAAGATCATCGACGTAATCTTCAAGGATAGTGTGCATAATGTCATGAAAAATGTAGGTCATAGCCCGCTGATAGGTTGCACCAGCATTCTTAAGGCCAAATGGCATTACACGGTAACAGAAGGTTCCCCAAGGAGTTATGAAGGTAGTTTTATGTTGATCGGCGGGTGCAACCAAAATTTGGTTGTATCCTGAAAAGCCATCCATGAGAGAGAGCATCTCATGGCCTGCAGTGAGATCAACAAGTTGGTCAATACTAGGTAGGGGGAAGTCATCCTTAGGGCAAGCGAGGTTGAGATCTCGAAATCCGTGCATATCCGAAGTCCCCCCGTCGCTTTAGTGACAGGTACGATGTTAGAAATCCATTGAGGATAGTCAATAGGCAGGATGAAGGAAACAGAAAGAAGTCGTTGAAGCTCCTCTTTGACCAAGAGGGCAATGCGTGGATGCATTTTTCTCAATTTCTATTTAATTGGCTTGGAATCGGGTTTCAGTGTAATGTTATGGATGGCAATGTCAGGATCAATTCCTGGCATGTCAGCGTAGGACCAAGCGAAAGCTTGGTTGCGAGCATGGAGAAAGGTAGTAAAGGTGACTTGTTCTGATGCATTAAGGGATTGTCCGATCTTCACAATGTGAGGATCCTCCTCCGTGTGGATGTTGATTTCTATAGTAGATTCGTTCAGCATGGTTTGAGTTTCAGATGGTAAGGCATGTGAATATAAGAGTCATCTCGCGCCAAGGTAAGTGAGGATGGAGTCATCATCCTGACACTCAACAATGTTAATTGAAGGTGAGTCCTCTTCAATCATGTCCTGATACGTAAGGGGGATAGAAGAGGGTCCTCATTATCGCGTTGATAAGTGAGAGGACCTAGGAAGATAGCATTTATGAAAAAAAAAAGTTAGGAGGGATAGATTTGGGATCTATCGACTCTGTGGGTGATGAAGGAAAAATGGGTGATGATGGTTCGGTAGGGGTGACGTCGTTGTCTTCTAGAAGACAACTGACACGAGGTTCCTTCGGTGTAAGTGTTCCCGGAAATCCAAGACCACTACGATCATTGTGCTTACGTGTAGTTACGGGGATGATTGTATGTCGGCCTTGTTCATAAAGACCAAAACCAAAGCCTTTCCAAGCACAGCGAGTCAAGAAGGTGAGGGCGAAACGATGATTTGTCAGGTATTGAAAATCGGATTGGAAAGGAACCACACCAAGAGGGGGCTCAGGGGCAACGGAAGATGCGTCGACACCCCCATATGTTAGGTTAGTGCGGCAGTGAGGTGGTCCGTAGGGGATTACTTCCCCCACACGACGGTCATAGGTAGGATGTGCATGTACCTGTCCGTACTCCTGTGGGGTATGGAAAGAACTAACGTTATATAGGCGATACTCCCCCAGCGTAAGGCATTGAAAAACATCTACTAAGGGGTCTGTGGTTGGGATATTAGCTGCAGGAAGGGAAGTGGTTTTTGCGACAGTGGTTTCATTTGAAGGTGTAGGTGCGGTTGAGGTGGATGATTGAGGCACATTTGAAGAGGATGGTTGGGTTGAATGAATGGGTGTCTTGATTGGTACAAGCACATCGTTAGGGCGGTATAACATATTGCAGGTTTTAAAGGGGGGAGGATCAGCTTTTACGGTGTAGGACTTCCCCTCATACTCAAATTTTATGCATCTATGTAAGGTTGAGGGAACGCATCCCATAGCCCGGATCCAAGGGCGACCTAGCAATATATTGTATTGAAACTCTCCCTCAAGGACATAGAAGAGTTCGGGTAAAGTACGTGGTCCTACACGAATGTTAAGAATCACGGTGCCTAAGGTAGAGGTAATAGCATCATTGAATGACCGCAACATGATGGGATTGGCACACATGTAGCTAGAAGGGATATTCATTTGTTGGAAGGCTTTTGAAGAGATGATGTTTAGGCTAGCGCCCCCGTCAATCATAACACGACGTACCCGAATGTCTCGGACGTAAGCTGAGATGAAAAGAGCAGGGTCAGGATCTTCTGTACCAAAGTCAACAATTTCGTCTTCGGAGAAACTGACTGCAGCAGCTTGTTGTACAGAGATAGAAGTGGTTGGGGCAGTGGGTTGTTTGGTGAGAGAAGCAATGTGATTGGGTGTAAGAATGGAGGTAACAGGCAGGGTTTCATTAGGTAAGACCTCGATCCCTTGAAGAATTTCAATGAGAGCTTGTCGATGAGATTCAGAAGTCTGAATTAGATCATAAAGTGTCATTTTTACGGGTGATTGGTGAAGCTGTTTGATCATGGCTCGATGGGAAACTCCATTAGAGACGGGGTAAGCGGGTCCACGAACAACCACTTTGGGTGGTGGTGCGATCGGGATGGTGGAAGGAGAAAGAGAGGATGCAGGTGTGCTTTCTTTTGCTTTCTCATTGTTTTTCTACGCTCGAGTAGCAACACTAATCATATTAATCTCGTAGACCTGAGATGAGGAAGATGGTTGGGATAAATCATGGTCTTCAAGAGGTGGGGTTGTAATAATGATAGATCTTGGTGAGGTGGGGACAGATGGTATAGGAGAGGGAATTGAAGCTAAAGGTCTCTCCCTTCGTAAGTTGTCTTTCTTAACCTTTCTATCTGAGAGAGGTGACTGACGAAGGATGGCTTTTAAAGCTTTGCATCCCTCCACATCATGTCCTGGTGTGCGGTGATAAGCGCAGATTTTAGACTCATCATAACCTATAGGTCAAGGTTTAGATGGGTCATAAGGTCTAAGTGGGGGTAGGGAAATGGTCGCATTCTCCACCAACATAGCAAGGATTTTGGCGTAAGATCCTTTGAGTGGGTCAAAATCGGAGGAGGATGAGGGCATTGGTTGTACGGGTTTTGGTAATGTTTGGGCATGGTTGGTTCATACAGGTGGTGGTTTAGCCAAGGGGTGTTGACACGTGGTTTTCACTAAACGTGGTTTCTTTGGCGTAGGAGCTACATTCAGCTGGTCAGATGATGAGGCTACAGATAATGTGGTAGCGGGGAACAACCACGGAGAAAGGGGAGTGACAGAAAATAAATCCTTTGATGATGGAGTTCGTTTAGGGTTGATGGGTGGACAGGATACGTGGGGTGACAACGTTGATATATCCTTTGATCTCTGTATGGGTGTAGGAGGCGTAGGTCGTTTTGAAGAAAACGCAGGAGGTATGATATATTGATGCAAGGTGGAGGGATGAGGTCCCAATATGGAAGGTAGGTGTGACGATGATGGTTTTGATTGTGATAGAGGCACGGATGGAGTTTGTCTCCTAAGTGGCGGGGCGGCTTTATTTTTGGATAAATCTAGTCGCTTAGGCGGGTGTGTTAGGCTGGGTATTGGTGAGGTCCCAAGTGTAGGGGAAGATTTGGTTAGGTTAATAGAGGTGGATGAGATACTTGGTATAGATGCGGGGGATGGAGATGAGGACATAGGGATTTTGAGTTTCTGTAAACACTTAGGGTATATGGTAGAGGTGTCTGGATCGGTCACCTGCATTTGAGTAGAATAGGGGGTACTCAAACGTTCCCATAGGACTCGTCTATCTTCTGGAGAATGACAATCTTCAGGCGTGAATTGTAAATTTGGTACGGAAGAAAGACGGGTTGTGATTCCAGTCCACTGTGGGTGTGATACAGGGGGTAGATGAGGCACTGTATCAATAGATGTTAAGAGATCGACTGGTCGTTGAAAAGATTTAGGCGATGAAGAACTAATAGGCAGGAGGGCATGTTTGAGAGGGTCTGTTATGGTTAAAGAATTCGGTGATGTCGGTGCGAGAGATTGCTCGTCTAAGGATGACAAAAGGAGTGGCGAGCCTTCCTCTTGTGCAGCAAGAGCGGTAGGAGGAGATGTTTGGGAAATAGATAAGCTAGATAACATCCATTCACAGTCTTGTAGGGATGTGGTATAAGAAGACTCATCGATGAGAAGAAAAGTCTGGGTAGTTAACTCCTTTATGGGTAAAGGAATGATTTCACCTTGGTTTGATGGTGGTGAAGGAGGTTCGGGCCCTACGTTTAGTGAAGAGGCTTGATTCAAAATTTTCTCGATAGAGGCTTTTGGCTGGGAGTCGAAGACTGCATGGATCTCATGAACACTTTCCTCGGCTAAGATATCCTGGTTTACGTTACTGTTAGAAGAGTGATTTGGGAATGGTTTGTTGAATATTTTCAGATTTCGGTTGGCAGGGGCATTAGGGTTATCGAGGGTTATATCACCTACGTCAACCATTTCCTGCACTATGTTTTTCAACATTTTGCAGTTTTCATGACTATGTCCTTTTACGCGGTGAAAGTTACAGAAGTCATTTTCTTTGTACCAGGAAGGTATAGCGTGGGTAGAATCAAACCCGGAGTGGGGTTTAATAGGAGGCAAGGTGATAGCTCTGGCTTTGAGCAATTTTTCCAAGATGACACCATAAGTTTCTCCCAAGGGAGTGTAATTGATGGGCTCGGCTTTGTACTTATAGGTGGTTTTTGGTGGGGTATTAGACGGTGTTTGAGATTTGACCATCACCGCGTGGACAGCTCCTTTTGATTTCGAAGAAGTGGATGTGTGAGGAGGGGTGGTGTTTGGCTTATTGGTAGAATCTGGAGTTCGGAAATTGGGGTTTTTGTTGCGCAACCGCAATTTCTCTTCTTCTAAGGCTCGAATTTCTAATTTCCGAGCCATGGTAAAGGCCTCATCAAATGTACGGAAAGTTTGAATTTGGAGGGTAGGAGAGATGTGCTTAGCGCAGGCCCGCGTAAAAAGTTTGATAAGTTCAGCCTGAGGCAAGGCATATGTAAGTTGGTTGATAAGGCCACGCCATCGTCCAACGAAATCTGCGATAGATTCGTCTTCGAATTGTCGGATGGCATAAAGGTCGGTGATAGATACTTTCTTGGCAATGTTAATGGAGAAATGATCCAAGAAAGATTGGGCTAGTTGGTTAAAAGAGAAGATTGAGTGCTGGGTTAAAGCACTGTACCACTCCAAGGTGGGTCCTGATAAGGACATGGGAAAGGTGTGGAGTAACAAGGCATCATCATGAGCAATCAAATAACAAGCATGTCTAAATGATCGCAAGTGTTGTTGAGGGTCCTCCTTACTGTTAAAACGGGTAAATTTTGGTAATTCCCATTGAGGAGGATATGAATGAAGGGGGACAGAAGGGTGAATAGGCTCCCGACAAACTTGCTCATATGTCAAGCGCTACGACTTCCCAAACGAAGCCCCAGATTATGCATTTTGTCCATCATTTGTTTGATGAAATCTGTGGTTGGATGAGATGAGGGTGCGGTTGTGGTAAACGGAGGCAAATTGGGCCAAGGGCCTCCACTAGACAATGGTGGGGTTAAGTGTTGATAAGGTATGGAGGATGAATATGTTGAGGCGACCGAATAGGGATGTCCCATATAGGATGTTGAGGTCACTGGATACGTATATGGGAATGAAAAGGTAGGCGGAGCTTGAGAAGGAAAGCTCGTGTGGATAGGTGGCAGAGAGCAAGTCATGAACGGAGCGGCCTGCAAGAGAGATGAGGTAGGGGCAGTCGGTGGTAGTGATATGTGGGGTCCAAGATTAACCAAAGGAAAGCTAATCTGTGTCGTATGAACCTCTGAAGCCATCGGATTGGGAGACGGGGCTAAAGATGCGGGAAGCAAGGCGGTATCATCAGGCGGAGTGGGAGCTAAATGAGCAGCTATACTAATAGGCATACCAACAAGGAGCTGACCATCGGGCGTACGGTCAGGGGCATGAGACAAATAGTATTGTACAGCACTAGGATTAGCATCCAGAAACTTGGCAAATTCTTTATCTCCCACAGGAATTTTAGGAACCTCGCTGGTATCCGTAGGATTCCCCACAGAATGTGAAGGGGGTGATTTAGGAAAGAAACAGAGCAAGCATGTGAAACCATGGCGGCGGCTTGCTTTCAAGTGATAACAACCATGGACAGGAGTTCACAGCAGGGTTTCAATCTGTCAGGAACAGAAACAAACTCAGACTGGTAAAATTGGTAGGTTGCTGGTTTGTCAGGAATTGGAAAAGACAGTAACCGATATCGGTCTAGTAACCGATGTCGGTTATACTATAGCCGACGTCGGTCAGGTAACCGATGTCGGTGTAAGAAGTCTGGGCTAACAAGATATAAAAGGCTGCTAATTTGATTTTTAACAACGTTTACTACACTTGTCAAATTATTGACCACAGAAGACAGAGTATGACAGAGAAAACGAACTGAAAACAAGCAAGATGCACACGCAAATCCAGAGACTAACCCTAGGGTTAATTTTAATTATCGTGGGCTTATGCCTTTAGACATAGAATGATGTCAGAATCCTAAACAAAAGACTTAGGGGAAATGTCAAGTTTGTTTTGGCTTATAAGGTTACCTCAATCGGGTGGAGGAATACCGCGGAAAAGGGGGGATGTTTGAGCTGTTGTGTTAATTATGAAGTGATTCGGTATGTGTTGTGCAGTGAATGTAAGATTAATTTCTTGTCAATACCATGGATATCACCCCCACGTGTATGACCTGTTACTTAATCTATGTTCACTAGAATTGAAAATAGCAAGGAGGAATGCAATGCACGTGTTTTAAACCCAAATCGAAAATGATATTCGATGAAGCAAAAGAAATGACTTTCACTAATGCAAGATGAGGAAGAAAGACAAATTCTTTTACCAAAATAATAAAAAGCCTTGTGAATATCTTTAGAAGAATAAAACAGCAAGTATGCTCCCTATATGAAAGCAAGCAAGAAAGAAAGAAACCCAAAATGGGTCCCACCGGGCGTGCCAAAATGTTTCACTTAATGTTTCAAGCTTTCCGGGAATAGAGTTACTTCTATCCTTTCATTCCTTTTAGAAATAGATAAGGTTAGGGCTAGGAGGAATACCTGTTGAATGTCGAGATGGTGTGCGCGTACCGTAGAGAAAGATCAGGTTGACTGCGAAGAACTCCTTTTTGTCTTGGAAGGACTACCTGCAAATAAGAACACAAGACCACAAGATTTTGATTAGACAATAAATGAGGGAACTGCCTTGGGCCCAGGAAATATAAAACTTCCTTTCGAAGGTGGTCAGTTCCCCTGCTAATATGAATTAACACCAAAACTATAAAATATCAATTAAATTGCTTCGTTGAGATGGGTAGGGGAAAGGCTGATTTCTGGTTTTGAGTCACAATAACCGATACCAGTTGCTGATAACCGATATCGGTATGGTCTAGGATCTGTAGGTTGGTTGTTTTATGGGGTGGTTGTGTCGTAGGGTAACGGTGTTGTTGGTAAGGCTGGTATATGAGTGATATTAGGTAATGAGATGGTGAGAGGTAAATGAATGATAGTTAGATGCAATGACACGTTGGGTAGTGGATCTAGGAATGGATTTATGGGGACTGTGATTCAAAAAGTCTAAGAAATGTTATTAAAGAGGACATGCAAGATGTAACTTACTGGTTATTGATGAAGATGCAGGTCCAGGAACTCTGATGACAAAGGCAGAACTTAGGTAAGATGGCTTGACACACAGAAGATGAGAGATCTCCCTCCCGATGATCAAATTGAGTATCACGGTGCTTTCGGCTATTCCATTGCAGCTTTGGGCTTGATCTCCTTTCCGCGCAAACTCTTCTGGTTTCTTCACTCATCTCTGCTCGGCCAAGTAAAGATCCGGATTCTCTTGATCGCTCCTGCTGATCTCTGTTGATCCAAAAATCCTTCCACCTTTGTTTTTGGTTTGGGGAGCCCATTTACAGGGAACCGATGGCGGTTACGTAACCGACGGCGGTCGAGTAGGAACCGGTATCGGTTAGGAAAAAGCAGGCTATTTTTAGTAAAATCACCCACTTTCCCTGCTTTTCTCCCGAGAGATTAGTTGCGGGCTTGGTCAAGTGACTAGAAGGTCGGTTTTGGGTGTGAGAAAGGGGTCATTAGTCATGGGTGTAGGTGTGGACCAAGTTATAGGTCTTAATTAGGTTAGTTTAGGGTTAGGACTAGGTCATGATGAGGTGGCAAAATGAGGTGGCAGGTAAGGTGATGTGGATTTATCAATTACAAGGTAATTAATAAATAATTGTGTAAGGTTTAGGTGATGAGGTTAGGTTGCGAAATGAGATGCGGGTCACCAACATACCCGCCCACCTCCGTTTACCAACCCCGTAGCACTCATACCATCCCCAACCCTCGCCTATCACCTTTTTTCTAATCCTTACCCACTTACACTTCTTTCATCCTATTTACAAACACATGTAAGAATCAAATCACAACAAAACAATTTACCTCTCCGGATGCAAAGCAGCCTGGGCTTAGAACATGTCTTCCCCTTGTCCTCGCCGCTGGATGCTTCTCCTCGTCTGCCACCCATGTTCACCAACCTCTTCAAATATAACTTGTCTTTCTACCTTCCGAATCTCAGCCCACGCTCACTTCACTGCCGTCTCTTTTTCCTTATCACCCAAATTCTTTCATGCAATTACTCCTTGTAAGAATTGTCAAACAAATAGCGATTTCGGTATATTTAACGTGTTTCATGACTCTAAAAATAAGAATGCTAAAATAAAAATTAAGTCACAACCCAGCAGCTTCTATTTTTAGGAAAATCATTCTCTGCATAACCGAGAGCTCAGTTACATGACCGATACCTTATCATACATCTACCGACATCGTTACATAACCGATACTCGGTCACGCCCAACTTCGTTGCTTAAACCTAAGCCTTTTCTTCATTTTTTTTTGCAAATTTTTGTGGCGCCTGTCCCTTTTTCCTGCATGAACAACACCATTATCCATATTTTTCATTAAATCCACATCTCATTACAATTTCATCAACATCATCTATCTACATTACACAAACACACAAGCCATCAATAAACGATATCCAAAACCATCAATCTAACACCATTTGAATCCAAATCAACAGCTACATACATTCAATTTCACAAAACCAGCGACAAAACATACCACATTTCATAATACAACATGTCACATAAACTCATCATCTATATACATACATACATTCCATCAACAAAAGACATCAACACCATCAATATAACACCATGTAAATTGAACTCATCATACATTAAATATCACAAACCATTTTCAAAACACTTAACACATTTTTACGCACAACATGTCGATGGCCAAATCATCATATCTATATACCGTTTCAAATAAACAATGTGCCCCAGTATCGGAGCTCCGGATCTCATAATACAACGAAGCCGGATGCAGCTGCAATAACTATCAATAATCTCGACTGCCAGGCTCGCAGCCAGGTATCAACTATACAACCTGACCCGTACTCGCTCGCGAGTTTGCTGGATATAAAATAAATGAATGAATGAATAAATAAATACATCATATCTAGGCACGCAGTGCCCTCTCTGCAAACATAGCGCAGCTAGGCTCGTGGCAGACTGCAAGTGCTCATATCCAAGGAACCAATACAAAAATACGCAGGACCCTCACTCTCTCTCTCCACCGCCTACACTGTCATCTGGTCACTGGTCCCTATGCTACCTCACCTCCGCTCGCCTCGCGCATCCACGCCTAGCCGTGGCTGCACTCTTCCCGAGATCTCCGGCCCAAGAGGTCTCTACTTCTATGTGCCGCATATGGTCGATATTCCAGCCCCGCACTTGCATCAAGAATATCTCGATGAGTCACGGCCTCCGCCCAGCCTCTCTCCATATAACGATCTTGAGCCACCGTAGGCCGGGGAATGGTCCCCCGACTCCTACTACCCAAAGGCCCCCGTGCTTGTGCCGGCATGTCGCTTAGTGTTGCCTGTAGGCTGTGGTGGCAGGTGTGCACTGAAGCATGCGGTTGCCAGACAATGGTGGTAGCTTGCTCACCGGTGCCTCGTACACTATGCCCGTGCCGGTTATCTACATCTACACTGCCAGGTACAATGCCGCTACCTCACACTAGTCGAGCTCTGGGCTAGGCGTGCCCCGTAAGACACTCTATATGTGCCATGGCAAAGCACGAGCAAGCAACCCTATAATAACTATACCTACCCTCCGAGCTGGTCCCTCTCTCTCTAATGACCACTAAGTTTTAAGTCATGTCATGGCGCCAGCTATCCTATCAAGCCTCTCTCTCCGCCCCACCTAACTGCCAAAATGCACTCCATCGTGGCACCCAAAGATCATCTACGTGTCATCGGCGTGCCTCTCAAAGAACCCCTGACTGGATCTAGACGGGCGTGGAAAGCGAAAGTAAAGGGGCCTGCTACATCATCCCTCACAGCATGCGAGGCGGAGGGGGCTGCATCTCATTTTAGCCTCGATCTCGGGCTCAGTGTGATACCCTCTCAAGTGGTAGGTCTTCACATCTCTCATGACCTAAAATCCTGCCTACATCTACAATGTGTACTTCAGATCCCACCGCATGAATCTACCTGCCTCGGGCTCCTCGTGAGGGTGATGAATTCCCCATATGGTCTCTCAGCATAGACCTCACACCTTTATCAGGCCTTCTCATTATAATGGGCTTAGATGATATGTAGCCTCTGCTGGGAGAAGACTGCCGTAATGGAACACCACCCTGAACTGACCTCCTCAAAGCTGGGACCCATAGATGACTCCTTGGCCCCACAGGCGCTTTAGGTAGCCTCTACTTCTTTATCACAACATCTAACATGTAACTGAATGAAGTGAAC
>CM031241.1:421103153-421219380 GCA_018340775.1 Taxus wallichiana var. yunnanensis | reverse complement strand
ACGAAGATGTAACTTACTGTTATTGATGAAGATGCGTGTCCCTAACTCGGCTGACAAAGGTGGGTAACTTAGGTAAGATGTCTTGACACACGAAGATGAGAGATCTCTCCTCGGATGATCAGCCGAGTATCAAGGTAAGTCAAGCATTATTCCATTGCGCTTTTGGGCTCGATCTCCTTCTTCACGCAAACTCTTCCGGTTTCTTCACTTGTCTCGTTGCCAGCGAGTAAAGATCCGGATTCTCTCTCGATCACTCATACTTTGATCTCATCGCGATCCAAAAAATCCTTTCACCATTGTTTTTGGTTTGGGAGCCCATTTACAGGAACCGACATGGTGTAGTTATGTAACCGACTTGGCCGAGCAGAACCGATATTTCAGGAAAAAGCAGGCTATTTTTAGTAAAATCACCCACTTTCCCCGCTTTTCCCGAGAGATTAGTCATGGCTTGGTCAAGTGACTAGAAGGTCGGTTTTGGGTGTGAGAAAGGGTCATTAGTCATGCGGTGTAGGTGTGGACCAAGTTATAGGTCTTAATTAGGTTAGTTTAGGGTTAGGACTAGGTCATGATGAGGTGGCAAAATGAGGTGGCATGGATAAGCAGATGTGGATTTATCAATTACAAGGTAATTAATAAATAATTGTGTAAGGTTTAGGTGATGAGGTTAGGTTGCGAAATGAGATGCGAGTCACAAGGGGTCGTAAGACACAAATTTGGTGTCTACATTAGCCCTTCATTATCCGTGGTAGCCTTGTTTTGTAAAGCTGCACTTTTGACAATAATATGAAGTGGTTTCCTCGTTATGGGTATAGGTAATCCCTCAAATCTATCATGATTGAGAGAACTTCAAATCGTGGATAGGGTTGATAAAGGGTAAATGGTGTAGAGATGATGGGGAAAAGGTGGGGTAAGTCCAAGAAGCAGATGCACGTTGAAATGCAACATAAGTGACTAGGGTACATGATTTGATGAGCAAACCAACAATGCATAGTAAAGGTCGATAGTTTATCCAAACAAGGGTGATATAATCGCATCCAAGGCATGAAGTAGCTCCAGGTATATAATAGGTAAGGTACAGGAACGCTTAGGCATGTTCGCGTTACTCAAAATGGTTGGGTTTGGTTGAGATAAATGTCACTGGCTCTAGGTCTAGGCAAAGTTGGTCGATAGATTGCCGTCAAGGACCCTAATCAGGCTAAAACACGAACAGGTGAGCTCGATTGAACAAAAAACTATATGATGGGTGGATAAAAGTGTATGTTGCTGATGTTGGGTAAGGTATTGAAGTGGTACGGCCGTGGTGCGGGCCAAATTGTTGGGTGGCGGCCTTGGGTCGGGCCGGATGGGAAGGGTGAGGCCTTGGGTCGGGCCAAATGGGTAGGGTGAGGCCTTGGGTCGGGCCAAATGGGTAGGGTGAGGCCTCGGGGTCGCCAAATGGGTGAGTGGCGGGGCCTTGGGTCGGCCAAATGGTTAGGAAGGTGAGGCCTTGGGCTGGGCCAAATGGGTGGGTGGCGGGCCTTGGGTCGGGCTAAATGGTTAGGGTGAGGCCTTGGGTCGGGCCAAATGGGTGGGTGGCGGCCTCGGGTCGGGCCAAATGGTTAGGGTGAGGCCTCGGGTCAAGCCAAATGGCTGGGCAGGGTGCGCTTGGGTCGGGATGGGTAGGGCGGGGCCTTGGGTCAAGAGAAATGGGTGGGTGGCGGGCGGACCTCGGTCGGCCAAATGGTTAGGGTGAGGCCTTGGGTCGGGCCATATGGTTGGGGTCAGTGCGGCCTCGGCCGGGCCGGAAGTTGGTTCAGCGGCCTTGGGTCGGGCAGTGAAGTCAAAAACAACTAAAGAGTAATGGAGCATATAGGCGATGTGGTAAAGAGGCATAAAGGAAAGGGAAAGTAGTGAATAAGGGCAAAAAGTTGGGTAAAAAGGACAAAACCGATATCGGTTATCTATGACCGCACGATTATATAACCGACGCCTGTTCCTTAGGGCACGATTTGACCGGTATCGGTTCTATGTTAAAAACCTATAAAAAGAAAAATACGGCCGGTCATTGTCACTTTGTCAATTTGGAAACCAAATTAAGTTGTCTGAGGTGGAATATTGATATTGGTGTATTTGTTGGCTGAGGTGGCACTAGTTGAGTGGAGAAGTGAGGTGATTGGCGGGCCCGAGTGAGGAGGAGGCAGTAGTTGATTGGTTGAGGACCCAGAAGAGGACATTTGGAGCCATGGCACAGCCAGGAGGAGCAGGAGGAGCTGGACCAGCTGGACCACCACCACCCATCCCACCACGACGACGTGTCGTCGTACCGGTAAGTTCGAAACCTTGCATTGTGTTCATTTGATGTTATTAAGCTAGATTTGGGGTTTGGGTAGGAATGTACATGTTTTTAGGAAATAATTAGAAAATGGAAATAATTTGAAAAAGGGAGAGGGTAGATAGGTGAAATAAGCCGAGGCGGCTGGGTGGGTAGGTTTTTAGGGTGTTTGGGTGGGTAGAGAGGGAGAAAAATGAAAAAATGTAGGTTGGGGGCATGTGTGGGGTTCGACTCCGTAGAACATGTCTGACCAAGCGGCTACGCAAATTTTCGTGTCACTTGTGCTTTGTGTTTGACCGGCGTCGGTCGTATATCGGCCGGCGTCGGTGGGTGTTGTGTGTTTATGTTGTGGTTGTTTTTGTTTTTTGTTTTTTTTTTGTGGTTTGGTTGTTTTTGTTTTTGTTTTTGTTTTTGTTTATGTGGTTTGGGTGTGTGGGCGTGGTTTGGGTTGTGTGGTGGAGTTAAGTTTTTGGGTATAGTTTGGGTGTGTGGGCGTAGTTTGGGTTGTGTGGTTGAGTTGAGTTGGTGTTTTGGTATGATTGGGGTGGGATAGGGATGTTTTGATATGATTTAGGTTGTGTCGGTTGTTGGATTTGGTTGTTTGGGTATCGTTTTGGTTGTGTGGTAGTATGGTGGGGGTTGTTTGTTTGGGTGTGAAGAGGGAGTGGGATATTGGAGAAGATAGGTGGGTAGAGGGGTGTGTTAGGGAGTCGGGGTGTGGAGAAGGTAGGTGGGTAGAGGGGTGTGTTAGAGAGTCGGGGTGTGGTCGGGGATAAAAGGGGGTATAGAGGGTAAAGTAGATGTTGTGATAAAGAGTAGGGCTAATGTAGTGGGTTGGTTTTGCAGGCACGTCAGCAGCTGACGATGCGGGACAGGATGCCCCCACTGTTGAGCCGGATGTGACCACATGTGTCCGCAAAGACACTAGGCTATCATCGCGGTGGGACTCGGCGGAGTCCAAAGGATACGAGCGATCACCGAGATCATAGTTTGATGGTTGCCCTCATCGAGAGATGGGATCTGGTGACCAATGTGTTCCATCTCCCGACTGGAGAGATGACCATCACATTGGAGGATGTGTATCACATCCTTCAATTACCTATCGATGGAGAAGCCGTCTTTTCGTGGATGCAAAGACAGCCATAAACAAAGATCCTACGTGTTTTTTGAGGGATGCAGCCGCGCTATTATCGACATATCACAACACAGCGAGTATCGGTATGGGATATGTACCGTGCGCACCGACACGAGACACGGCTTCGCCATGTTGATGATGATCGGATCACCGCTTCCTCCCGAGACTCGCAGGGAGGCCACTTTCCACGGGAGCTGATGGGGGTGCTACATGAGATGGTGGAGGAGCACACATATTATGCTTGGGCACCGATACCTCGGGTGCGCTTATGTAGAGAAGGCGTGGGGCTATCACCGGATGAGGCGATTTGGGATTTGTTTGACATTTTTGCTTCACTGTTGGGCATATAAGCACATCATATGCATTAGACCAAGAGGGATTACCCCAAAGCGCCGGGGCCACAGGTCATATATAGATATGGCTTTCAGAGGTGGTTGGGGGTCGTGGGCCACCACGAGCGGTGGTGCAAGATGGGACATCGCTTATTGGTCAGGCATTTATTGAGGGCCTCGACAATGGCGCGTATATTATATGGAGACCATATAGAGGTCATCACCCCAGTGGGAGGAGCCCGAGGATAGTTGCAGTGGATCCAGTACACATTCTAGATAGCGGGATGGAGGCCGGGAGAGTATGAGAGGATACCCCTGGAGAGGGTACGCAGGCAGATGGGGCTATGACAGGATGAGCCCCCTCGCTCCCTCGGGCACTGCAGGAGGATGGTGTAGGCCCCACCGCCTCGCACCACAGCCCATGGATCCGTTGGGTTGCGAGAGGCCGACAGATGACACTGTAGATGATGTTGGTCCGTACGAGAGCATATATGGTCTGGTAATGTGGTCGAGAGCAATGAGGGTAAGACATGTGCCACACCAGTGACTTGGCAAGCAGGTGATAAGCAGAGCGAGATCACTCGAGTGGTCAAATATTACGCAGGCAATCAAGCTACACATGCGAGCATGTAGGTGTTTTATAGGGGCAGCTTAGCCTGAGAGCTCGTGCACAGTGCAAGCACCACCACTAAGCAGTGGTAGTTACCAGGTCTCGTGCACAAAGTGCAGTGCATAATGTACCACCACCAAGCAGCGTGGCATGCATACAGGGCACTGTGCACAGGCACGAGTGCAGTATAGAGTACCACCACTCTAGTAGCAGATGTACAGCCCACGGCCCCGAGCACAGTGCACAGTACATGTACCACACCCACAGTGCACCACCAAAGGGGTGGCACAGCAAGACAGCAGTGAGGCACCGTAGTAGGTGTCAGGACCAGCCCCAAGTACCTACAGCTGCTCGAGAGCGCTACATGGAGGCTAGAGCGGAGGCCCGTCTACTATCGAGGATATTCTTGATGGTACACAAGAAGCTGATTATCAGCCCTATGCGGCACATGCTGAGCAAGAGACCTCCTGGGCCGAGGTCTCAGGAGGGGCAGCCATGCCGGTGGGTCCGTCACAGGCAGTGAGGTGAGAGGCAGATGGACGAGGACAGCAGGCGAGACAGCAGAGGGAGGTGGAGAGAGCTGAGGGGTCCCTGCACTTTTTGTATATTAGACATGGGCACCGGTCTGCGAACCGGTTGTGTTGATAGAGGCCTGCGTGCCTACATATTATTCATTTATTCATTCATTTATTTATTATACCAAACATGAGCCGAGCACAGTTAGCATACGGGCTTATGCAGTTGATACCGCCTCTGCAAGCCGAGTCCCTGCTTTTATATGAGAGACCGGCCTGCGAGCCGTGTTGAGGTTTTTGACGGTTATTGCGGCCTGCGCGCCGGCTTTGTTGTATTATGAGATCACAGAGGTCCCGATGCAGGGCACATTGTATATTTGAAACCTTGTATATATATATATATAGATATGATGTTTTGATCCACATGCTGTGTTTAAAAATGCGTTAAATGTTTTGTCGATGGTTTGTGATATTTGATGTATGATGAGTTGGATTTACATGGTGTTATATATTAATGATGTTGATGTCTTTTGTGGATGGGATGTATGTAGATATAAATGATGAGTTTAATTGACATGTTGTATTATGAAATGTTGTATGTTTTGTCGCTGATTTTATGAAAATGTATGTATGTAGCTGTTAAGTTGGATCCAAATGGTATATAGATTAATGGTTTTTGATATCGTTTGTTGATGATTTGTTTGTTTTGGTAATGTGGATAGATGATATGGATGAAATCGTAATGAGATGTGGATTTGATGAAAATATTATAGCTATCGGTGTTGGTATGCAGGAAAAAGAGGCGGGCGCCTCCAAAAATTAGATAAAAAATAAAGAAAAGGACTATGTTTTGAAAAAGGTGGGTATGTGACCGACGTCGGTTAGCTAAAATGATACATCGGTACATAAGATAGACCGATACCGCTAGGTAACCGATACCGGTTATTCCAAAATGAGATTTTTCTAAAAATAGAAAAGCGTAGGTGGCAACTGAAGTTCTTATTTTGAGAGGCATGCAAGATGTTAAATATGCGAATGCGACGCTATTTTAACGACTGAGACAAGTAATTGCATGAGAGATTTGAGTGATAAGGAGGAAAGAGACAGGTAACGTGATTGTGGGCTGAGATCAAGAAGACAGAAATCCAAGCTATATTTGAATAGGGTGGTGAGCATGGCTGAACGAGGAGAAGCATCCAGCAGGCATGGACAAGAGGGAAGACAAGTTCCACCGCAAGGTGCTGCAGCCCAAGAGGTAAACAATTTAGTTGTAATTGGTGTTTCGCATGTTTTGTAAATAGGAGGAGGGAGATTAAGTGGGTAGATATGATAAAGAAAACGTGATAAAGCAAAGGTTATAGGTGAGGTGAGTGTTATGGGGTAGGTAATCGTGGGGGTTTCGGTATGTCCGTGTATACAGAGAGGAATAAACGAGCAATTTATTGTCGAGGTGGTTGTTTAGGCAAGGTGTATCAATGGTTATTTGTTGTTGTGGATGTATGTAGGCAATTGAATGGAGGCAGGACAAGGATGAATGATAATGTATCGTACGGCCGTTGTTGTCACTTAATCCGAGCGGATGTAACACCACCAATGGACATTGATAAATCGTTGGGGTTAAGTGGAATCCGCTATTATTCACTTAATCGCACATAACCATGCTATGTTGCAGGCGCTTGATCGAAAGATGGAATCCAGAGAAGAATACCTTCTATCTGCCAATAGGGGAGATGATGAATATCGAAGATGTGTTCCATATTTCGAGACTTCCTATTACAGGAAAACCAGTATATCAGGCATTACCTAGTGTGGCGCGGGGAGTGATAACAACAGTATTTGGTCCATACGCACGAGATTTGACACAGCGAGGTTTTACATTCACATATGGGATAATGTATGCAAAGACACCCGAGGAGACAAGGTTAGCAGCTGATATTAATGATAGCGGTAGGGTATTATGCATCACGAGGCGGATGGGGGAAGGTTTCCAAAAGCATTGATGTGTGTTATTTGGGAGATGATAGAAAGGAATGTGACTTTTGCATGGGCACCCGCATATTTGGTGGAGTTATACAGGGGTTTATGGGCTTGTAGGGCGAAATCACAGATGACACCGGATTGTTCATACTTATTACACTCGCTGGGCCTATGAGCACATTGTTTGTGTGTGACCAATAGGTCGACCCATCCAAATGTGAGAGACCGAGTACGAGGTTGGGATTCGATTGATGGGTCCGCATGAACAAAAGGCAAGATCCTAGGCCGTGACGGGTGACATTGAGTATTACAGCAGTGTATGGGAGATGGTGACTTATGGATATCCGCTGGAGGCCTTACGGGAACTACATGGTAATAGAGAACATAGCCGAGGAGTTGAGGGGTGTAAAGCGATCGAGGTGGATCACAAGGCACAAAGCAGTGAGTATGAGAGGATTCCTCTGTAGATCGCGTGCGCGACAATTTGGATTTGTGCAGATATACCCCGGCTTATAGACCATATATGAGGATCGATGCCGAGGCAACATTCTCACCTCCCGGCCAACACCTCCAGAAGGGCCAGAGGAGATAGCAGCTGATCGCAGGGTAATGGATGCAGGAACGACAGAGGCCTATAGGTTATGGTGGGTAGCAGAGCTGCGAGGTGTACGTGATCGCCCCCGACATAGCCATGATTACAAATGAGAGAGATCGTCTGCAGAGTTTAGTTCATCAGCTCCAAACGTAGATGAATGAGACAAGAGGATTGTTAGCGGTTGCGGAGTCACGAGCAGAGAGACTAGAGGCTGGATTCCTCCATGCGAGAGGGCGTATTCATATGTTATAGGAGAGATTGGTAGATCAGTGGGCGGTACCAATAGCCACTGGTACCTTTGAGGACTCGAGAGGCCCGAGAGGCGTCGACGATCACGATCATCTCCTGGGTCGGGATGAATCGTGAGGGTCTAAGTAAATGTTATAGAGGTATAAGAATAAATAAGGATGCCGACCTGCGTGTCGATGATAGAGAAGATGTATTTGTTTAACATCTAAATAAGACTGAATATGTATGTTGATTTGAGTTATGATAATAATAAGAATGTTTGCGTTGTGATTTTTGGTGTTTTGAAAAAGGATAAAGAGGAATGTGATTAAATAGAAATACACAAAATATTTATATTTACCACACATGATAGGTTATGGTAGGGGATGGTCGAGCTAACCTTGGGAGACCCCATGTCTCCGAAGTGCCGCCTACATAGCCCATCGCACAAAGCAAGAGGGGCCTCGATCGATGTAGTTCTCCCTTAGACGAGGGAGAGGTGAATTTAGGCAATTTGGTATGGTTAGGCAATTGGTTGGTTGGTAAAAGTATTGATATTAATATTGGTAAGGTAAGGGTGATGGTGTTGTAACGAGTTGGTGATGTTGTAAAAGGTATAAGGGAAGTGAAAGTTAGCCTACCCAAGTAGAAGGAACCATGTCCCGATTAAGATCAACACACAATCCTAGATGTGAGGCAAAGAGGAAAGAGTGCTCCGTAGGTGAAAAGAGCTAAACAAACCACACAACGTAGAACGAGCTTCAAGCCCTAGGTACTCGTGCATGATTTAGAAGTCAATAGTGAAAAGAGTCAGATGATCACAATATATCGGGTGTACGTCACGTCCCTTGAGTTGAAACAAATGGTGAGGTGAGGTGGATGATATAACGGAGGTAAAGAGAACTTGTTACAAAGCGAGTGTTCTGACGAAAGAGAACCTACCCTAAATAGACAAGTCCATGACTCAAAAGTTCTTTTGAATGAGGCTTTTATTTTACTGAATATAGACTGATCGATGCGGGAAGTCTACAAGGGATATTGATTGTACTATTCTTGAGGTCTTCACAAAGCTGATCAATGCGAGAAGCTTCTGATAAAGGCTGACTGTGTATAGCTGTCCTTCGAGGGAGCAGTTTATTTATAGTAGCAGATATGATTTTAGTGCATAGCTGTCCTTCGGGGAGCAATCTATATATAATAGTAGCAATAGTTTGGCCTATAGTTGTCCTTCGAGGGAGCAGTCTATATATAAGGTAGATAGCTAGATGTCCTTTTGACGTGAAGCATCTAGTTTTTGTAGGAAGTTTGACTCAAGAAAATCCCATAAGAATACGGCTTATTTTAATACTTTGAAGTCATGGACTAGACTAAAAAGGGAAGGCATTGCTGAGGTGAAGTGAGAATCAAACTATGTGAGCTTGATTTTTATTATGAGGTGTAGGGAACAAAGTGTATGTGGTGGTAAGTGGGCTCAAGGATGAGCGGTGTAGATAAGAAGTGATATAACACTAAATTCAATAGTAGAATGGTCGAAGATGCAAGGCATTAAGGGGTTCAGGCTCAGGTTTACCATTAAGCGAAGCTAAACGATAAGTGCCTGATCCATAAGTGTGAGTGATTATATAAGGCCCAATCCAATTAGGAGCAAATTTTCCACGTTTTCTCTTTTCTAGTTTGGTTACATGTTGATTCTCTTTGAGGACAAGATCACCAACCTTAAAGGTACGCTCATGAAGTCGCTTATCATAAGCACGCTTGATACGTTTTTGATAGATTTGGAGGTGATCAAGAGCTGTAAGACGACGCTCGTCAAGAAGCTCCAATGGGCTAACCGCTCTGGAAATCATCGCTGGTGAGAATATCCCGAAGAGATATTCTAAGGGAGGGTATTTGTACTTCGAGAGGCAGGATAGCCCTCGGTGCACTACATATACCAAAGAAAAAGGTGTGGCATTAGTGGAGGTATGAATGCTAGTACGATAAGCCCAAAGGGCAAAGGGATGTGATCGTGCCAATTTCTTCCGATTCATCGACAACTTTCATGAGGATTTTGGTTAGGGTTTTATTAGAGGATTCAGCTTGTCCATTTGCTTGTGGATGTAGGGTGATGAGAAGCTGAGTTTGATACCAAAGTTGCGAAAGGTCCCGTAACAACTTGTTTTTGAAAGATTTTCCATTATCTGTTATCAGGCGATGAGGAACACCAAAACGACAGATAATGTGGTGGTTAATGAACTCTACAATTTTTTCTTTTTTAGTTGAAATGAGCGGAATAGCCTCCACCCATTTTGTGTAATATTCGGTTGCTGTGATAATCCATCGGTGACGTTGCGAAGAGGACGGATGAATCTCACCAATAAGGTCTAAACCCCATTGTGAGAAAGGCCAAAGATCTCAGGCGACTCAGAGTGGGTGGCTAGGAGTATGTTGAAGGTTGGCATGTTGTTGACACATAACACAACGCTTAACATATTCATAGCAATCGTTATTGAGAGTAGGCCAATAATAACCTAGGCGGAGGATTCGTTTGGCCACGGCAAGGCCGCTAAAATGTCCGCCACAAATACCGTCATGGACTTGTTGGATGGTATGGGTGACCTCCACACCAGTGAGACATCGAAGGAGGATGCCATCAAAGCCACGTTTATAAAGGAGTCCCCCCATAACAACATAACGAGAAACGCGTTTAAGAAACGCACGTTTGCCGGTACTAGTAAGGTCAGATGGGAGAACAGAGGTTGTAAGGTAGTCGTGAAATTGGTGATACCAGGTATCCTGTGAATTAACAGACACATTATTTATCGTACAAACAACCGAGGCTGAATAAGATGGGGCAAAGAGTTGTTGGACCAAGACGAAAATGTCAGAGTCAGTTGATGAAGCTGGAATTTGCGAGGCTAAGCAAGCCATAGTATCCACAAATTTGTTAGTGGAGCGGGGAATGGTTTGGATAGAATAGCGAGTAAATAAGGCTAGAAGTGAATCCACGTAGTGTTTGTACTTTTGAAGTTCCTCATTTTTGCATTGGTAGATGCCCATAACTTGATTGACTACCAATTGAGAGTCGCCAAAAATATTGATAGATTTGATACCTAAGTGTAACGTAACTTGGAGACCCAGAACAAGGGCCTCGTATTCCACTGTATTATTAGTGCAAGGGAAATCGAGTCGGAATGAGAGAGGCATAGGCTCAAAGGCCGAGAGGAATGAGAACAACACCGGCTCCTCCGCCACGCTGACATTTAGATCCATCAAGAAGAGGGTCATTGGATACGACTCCTCCCGAGTGAAAGAGTGGCGATGAATTCGCTTGGGAATGTAAAATTGGTAAATTGTTCCTCGTAAAGGGGCTTCCACAAGTTGGTCTCGTGATGGTTTGTCCTTTGATTGATTTCTAGTGGAAAACTCAAGGTCGAGGTCGGCGAGGAGCATGAGCCATCCGGCGATGCGTTGGTTTAGATGAGGTTTGGCATACATGTAATGGATGGGGTCCGTGTTGGTGATGATGAAAGTTTTGTGATTCGTAGGTAGTGTCGAGTTTGGTAGCCACGAATGATAGGGCTAGGCATAACTTTTCTACATGTGTATACCTAGTCTCATAGTCCACCAAAGTATGACTTATATAATAAACGGCTTGTTCTCGATTCTCGAGTCACGATGTGCAAGCATGGCCCCTAAAGCAGTCGGTGGGGAAAGGTAAAGATAGAAAGGGCGGTCGTCCTGGGGTGGGATAAGCATGGGTGGCTACAAGAGATAAGCTTTGAGAGCCTCAAAGGCTTGGTGGCACTCTTCACTCCATTAAAAGTCAATGTCTTTTTTAAGGAGGTGATGGAAAGGTTGACATCGATCCGAGAGTCGGGAGATGAAACGCTCGGATAGATCGAGCTTACCTTGTAAACTACGCAATTGTTTAAGATTGGTAGGTGGGGGCATTTCTAGAATAGCTTTGACTTTAGATGGGTCGACCTCAATGCCACGCAAAGAGACAATAAAGCCAAGAAGTTTTCCTGAAAGGACACCAAAGACACATTTCTTTGGTCAAGATGGATAGAATATTGTAACAGTGATCAAAATAATGGTTAAAACATCGAGATGTTCACTGCGATGTTTAGATTTGCCAAGAAGATCATCGACGTAATCTTCAAGGATAGTGTGCATAATGTCATGAAAAATGTAGGTCATAGCCCGCTGATAGGTTGCACCAGCATTCTTAAGGCCAAATGGCATTACACGGTAACAGAAGGTTCCCCAAGGAGTTATGAAGGTAGTTTTATGTTGATCGGCGGGTGCAACCAAAATTTGGTTGTATCCTGAAAAGCCATCCATGAGAGAGAGCATCTCATGGCCTGCAGTGAGATCAACAAGTTGGTCAATACTAGGTAGGGGGAAGTCATCCTTAGGGCAAGCGAGGTTGAGATCTCGGAAATCCGTGCATATCCGAAGTCCCCCCGTCGCTTTAGTGACAGGTACGATGTTAGAAATCCATTGAGGATAGTCAATAGGCAGGATGAAGGAAACAGAAAGAAGTCGTTGAAGCTCCTCTTTGACCAAGAGGGCAATGCGTGGATGCATTTTTCTCAATTTCTGTTTAATTGGCTTGGAATCGGGTTTCAGTGTAATGTTATGGATGGCAATGTCAGGATCAATTCCTAGCATGTCAAACAGGGACCAAGCGAAAGCTTGGTCATGAGCATGGAGAAAGGTAGTAAAGGTGACTTGTTCTCGATGCATTAAGGGATTGTCCGATCTTCACAATGTGAGGATCCTCCTCCGTGTGGATGTTGATTTCATAGTAGATTCGTTCAAGGCATGGTTTGAGTTTCAGATGGTAAGGCATGTTGAATATAAGAGTCATCCGCGCCAAGGTAAGTGAGGATGGAGTCATCATCCTGACACTCAACAATGTTAATCGAAGGTGAGTCCTCTTCAATCATGTCTGGATACAGAAGGGGGATAGAAGAGGGGTCCTCATTATCGCGTTGATAAGTGAGAGGACCTAGGAAGATAGCATTTATGAAAAAAAAAAGTTAGGAGGGATAGATTCGGGATCTATCGACTCTGTGGGTGATGAAGGAAAAATGGGTGATGATGGTTCGGTAGGGGTGACGTCGTTGTCTTCTAGAAGACAACTGACACGAGGTTCCTTCGGTGTAAGTGTTCCCGGAAATCCGAGGCCACTACGATCATTGTGCTTACGTGTAGTTACGGGGATGATTGTATGTCGGCCTTGTTCATAAAGACCAAAACCAAAGCCTTTCCAAGCACAGCGAGTCAAGAAGGTGAGGGCGAAACGATGATTTGTCAGGTATTGAAAATCGGATTGGAAAGGAACCACACCAAGAGGGGGCTCAGGGGCAACGGAAGATGCGTCGACACCCCCATATGTTAGGTTAGTGCGGCAGTGAGGTGGTCCGTAGGGGATTACTTCCCCCACACGACGGTCATAGGTAGGATGTGCATGTACCTGTCCGTACTCCTGTGGGGTATGGAAAGAACTAACGTTATATAGGATATACTCCCAAACAGTAAGGCATTGAAAAACATCTACTAAGGGGTCTCAAGGTCGGGATATTAGCCGCAGGAAGGGAAGTGGTTTTTGCGACAGTGGTTTCATTTGAAGGTGTAGGTGCGGTTGAGGTGGATGATTGAGGCACATTTGAAGAGGATGGTTGGGTTGAATGAATGGGTGTCTTGATTGGTACAAGCACATCGTTAGGGCGGTATAACATATTACAGGTTTTAAAGGGGGGAGGATCAGCTTTTATGGTGTAGGACTTCCCCTCATACTCAAATTTTATGCATCTATGTAAGGTTGAGGGAACGCATCCCATAGCCCGGATCCAAGGGCGACCTAGCAATATATTGTATTGAAACTCTCCCTCAAGGACATAGAAGAGTTCGGGTAAAGTACGTGGTCCTACACGAATGTTAAGAATCACGGTGCCTAAGGTAGAGGTAATAGCGTCATTGAATGACCGCAACATGATGGGATTGGCACACATGTAGCTAGAAGGGATATTCATTTGTTGGAAGGCTTTTGAAGAGATGATGTTTAGGCTAGCGCCCCCGTCAATCATAACACGACGTACCCGAATGTCTCGGACGTAAGCTGAGATGAAAAGAGCAGGGTCAGGATCTTCTGTACCAAAGTCAACAATTTCGTCTTCGGAGAAACTGACTGCAGCAGCTTGTTGTACAGAGATAGAAGTGGTTGGGGCAGTGGGTTGTTTGGTGAGAGAAGCAATGTGATTGGGTGTAAGAATGGAGGTAACAGGCAGGGTTTCATTAGGTAAGACCTCGATCCCTTGAAGAATTTCAATGAGAGCTTGTCGATGAGATTCAGAAGTCTGAATTAGATCATAAAGTGTCATTTTTACGGGTGATTGGTGAAGCTGTTTGATCATGGCTCGATGGGAAACTCCATTAGAGACGGGGTAAGCGGGTCCACGAACAACCACTTTGGGCGGTGGTGCGATCGGGATGGTGGAAGGAGAAAGAGAGGACGCAGGTGTGCTTTCTTTTGCTTTCTCATTGTTTTTCTACGCTCGAGTAGCAACACTAATCATATTAATCTCGTAGACCTGAGATGAGGAAGATGGTTGGGATAAATCATGGTCTTCAAGAGGTGGGGTTATAATAATGATAGATCTCTGGTGAGGTGGGGACAGATGGTATAGAGAGAAGGAATCAAGCTAAAGGTCTCTCCCTTCGTAAGTTGTCTTTCTTAACCTTTCTATCTGAGAGAGGTGACTAACGAAGGATGGCTTTTAAAGCTTTGCATCCCTCCACATCATGTCCTGGTGTGCGGTGATAAGCGCAGATTTTAGACTCATCATAACCTATAGGTCAAGGTTTAGATGGGTCATAAGGTCTAAGTGGGGGTAGGGAAATGGTCGCATTCTCCACCAACATAGCAAGGATTTTGGCGTAAGATCCTTTGAGTGGGTCAAAATCGGCAGAGGATGAGGGCATTGGTTGTACGGGTTTTGGTAATGTTTGGGCATGGTTGGTTCATACAGGTGGTGGTTTAGCCAAGGGGTGCTGACACGTGGTTTTCACTAAACGTGGCTTCTTTGGCGCAGGAGCTACATTCAGCTGGTCAGATGATGAGGCTACAGATAATGTGGTAGCGGGGAACAACCACGGAAAGGGGAGTGACAGAAAATAAATCCTTTGATGATGGAGTTCGTTTAGGGTTGATGGGTGGACAGGATACGTGGGGTGACAACGTTGATATATCCTTTGATCTCTGTATGGGTGTAGGAGGCGTAGGTCGTTTTGAAGAAAACGCAGGAGGTATGATATATTGATGCAAGGTGGAGGGATGAGGTCCCAATATGGAAGGTAGGTGTGACGATGATGGTTTTGATTGTGATAGAGGCACGGATGGAGTTTGTCTCCTAAGTGGCGGGGCGGCTTTATTTTTGGATAAATCTAGTCGCTTAGGCGGGTGTGTTAGGCTGGGTATTGGTGAGGTCCCAAGTGTAGGGGAAGATTTGGTTAGGTTAATAGAGGTGGATGAGATACTTGGTATAGATGCGGGGGATGGAGATGAGGACATAGGGATTTTGAGTTTCTGTAAACACTTAGGGTATATGGTAGAGGTGTCTGGATCGGTCACCTGCATTTGAGTAGAATAGGGGGTACTCAAACGTTCCCATAGGACTCGTCTATCTTCTGGAGAATGACAATCTTCAGGCGTGAATTGTAAATTTGGTACGGAAGAAAGACGGGTTGTGATTCCAGTCCACTGTGGGTGTGATACAGGGGGTAGATGAGGCACTGTATCAATAGATGTTAAGAGATCGACTGGTCGTTGAAAAGATTTAGGCGATGAAGAACTAATAGGCAGGAGGGCATGTTTGAGAGGGTCTGTTATGGTTAAAGAATTCGGTGATGTCGGTGCGAGAGATTGCTCGTCTAAGGATGACAAAAGGAGTGGCGAGCCTTCCTCTTGTGCAGCAAGAGCGGGAGGAGGAGACGTTTGGGAAATAGATAAGCTAGATAACATCCATTCACAGTCTTGTAGGGATGTGGTATAAGAAGACTCATCGATGAGAAGAAAAGTCTGGGTAGTTAACTCCTTTATGGGTAAAGGAATGATTTCGCCTTGGTTTGATGGTGGTGAAGGAGGTTCGGGCCCCTGTGTTAGTGAAGAGGCTTGATTCAAAATTTTCTCGATAGAGGCTTTTGGCTGGGAGTCGAAGACTGCATGGATCTCATGAACACTTTCCTCGGCTAAGATATCCTGGTTTACGTTACTGTTAGAAGAGTGATTTGGGAATGGTTTGTTGAATATTTTCAGATTTCGGTTGGCAGGGGCATTAGGGTTATCGAGGGTTATATCACCTGCGTCAACCATTTCCTGCACTATGTTTTTCAACATTTTGCAGTTTTCATGACTATGTCCTTTACGCGGTGAAAGTTACAGGTGTCATTTTCTTTGTACCAGAAGGTATATAGCGTGGGTAGAATCAAACCCGGAGTGGGGTTTAATGGGAGGCAAGGTGATAGCTCGGATTTGAGCAATTTTTCCAAGATGACACCATAAGTTTCTCCAAAGGAGTGTAATTGATGGGCTCGGCTTTGTACTTATAGGTGGTTTTTGGTGGGGTATTAGACGGTGTTTGAGATTTGACCATCACCGCGTGGACAGCTCCTTTTGATTTCGAAGAAGTGGATGTGTGAGGAGGGGTGGTGTTTGGCTTATTGGTAGAATCTGGAGTTCGGAAATTGGGGTTTTTGTTGCGCAACCGCAATTTCTCTTCTTCTAAGGCTCGAATTTCTAATTTCCGAGCCATGGTAAAGGCCTCATCAAATGTACGGAAAGTTTGAATTTGGAGGGTAGGAGAGATGTGCTTAGCGCAGGCCCGCGTAAAAAGTTCGATAAGTTCAGCCTGAGGCAAGGCATATGTAAGTTGGTTGATAAGGCCACGCCATCGTCCAACGAAATCTGCGATAGATTCGTCTTCGAATTGTCGGATGGCATAAAGGTCGGTGATAGATACTTTCTTGGCAATGTTAATGGAGAAATGATCCAAGAAAGATTGGGCTAGTTGGTTAAAAGAGAAGATTGAGTGCTGGGTTAAAGCACTGTACCACTCCAAGGTGGGTCCTGATAAGGACATGGGAAAGGTGTGGAGTAACAAGGCATCATCATGAGCAATCAAATAACAAGCATGTCTAAATGATCGCAAGTGTTGTTGAGGGTCCTCCTTACTGTTAAAACGGGTAAATTTTGGTAATTCCCATTGAGGAGGATATGAATGAAGGGGGACAGAAGGGTGAATAGGCTCCCGACAAACTTGCTCATATGTCAAGGCGCTACGACTTCCTGAAACAGAAGCCTCCAGATTATGCATTTTGTCCATCATTTGTTTGATGAAATCTATGGTTGGATGAGATGAGGGTGTGGTTGTGGTAAACGGAGGCAAATTGGGCCAAGGGCCTCCACTAGACAATGGTGGGGTTAAGTGTTGATAAGGTATGGAGGATGAATATGTTGAGGCGACCGAATAGGGATGTCCCATATAGGATGTTGAGGTCACTGGATACGTATATGGGAATGAAAAGGTAGGCGGAGCTTGAGAAGGAAAGCTCGTGTGGATAGGTGGCAGAGAGCAAGTCATGAACGGAGCGGCCTGCAAGAGAGATGAGGTAGGGGCAGTCGGTGGTAGTGATATGTGGGGTCCAAGATTAACCAAAGGAAAGCTAATCTGTGTCGTATGAACCTCTGAAGCCATCGGATTGGGAGATGGGGCTAAAGATGCGGGAAGCAAGGCAAATCATCAAAGCGAGTGGGAGCTAAATGAGTAGCTATACTAATAGGCATACCAACAAGGAGCTGACCATCGGGCGTACGGTCAGGGGCATGAGACAAATAGTATTGTACAGCACTAGGATTAGCATCCAGAAACTTGGCAAATTCTTTATCTCCCACAGGAATTTTAGGAACCTCGCTGGTATCCATAGGATTCCCCACAGAATGTGAAGGGGGTGATTTAGGAAAAGAAACAGAGCAAGCATGTGAAACCATGGCGGCGGCTTGCTTTCAAGTGATAACAACCATGGACAGGAGTTCACAGTAGGGTTTCAATCTGTGAGGAACAGAAACAAACTCAGACCGGTAAAATTGGTAGGTTGCTGGTTTGTCAGGAATGGAAAAGACAGTAACCGATATCGGTCTAGTAACCGATGTCGGTTATACTATATCCGACGTCGGTCAGGTAACCGATGTCGGTGTAAGAAGTCTGGGCTAACAAGATATAAAAGGCTGCTAATTTGATTTTTAACAACGTTTACTACACTTGTCAAATTATTGACCACAGAAGACAGAGTATGACAGAGAAAACGGAACTGAAAACAAGCAAGATGCACACGCAAATCCAGAGACTAACCCTAGGGTTAATTTTAATTATCGTGGGCTTATGCCTTTAGACATAGAATGATGTCGTAATCCTAAACAAAAGACTTAGGGAAATTTCAAGTTTGTTTTGGCTTATAAGGTTACCTCTCAATCGGGCGGAGGAATACCGCGAAAAGGGGGATGTTTGAGCTGTTGTGTTAATTATGAAGTGATTCGGTATGTGTTGTGCAGTGAATGTAAGATTAATTTCTTGTCAATACCATGGATATCACCCCCACGTGTATGACCTGTTACTTAATCTATGTTCACTAGAATTGAAAACAACAAGCAGGAATGCAATGCACGTGTTTTAAACCCAAATCGAAAATGATATTCGATGAAGCAAAAGAAATGACTTTCACTAATGCAAGATGAGGAAGAAAGACAAATTCTTTTACCAAAATAATAAAAAGCCTTGTGAATATCTTTAGAAGAATAAAACAGCAAGTATGCTCCCTATATGAAAGCAAGCAAGAAAGAAAGAAACCCAAAATGGGTCCCACCGGGCGTGCCAAAATGTTTCACTCGGAATGTTTCGGCTTCTGGGAATAGAGTTACTTCTATCCTTTCATTCCTTTTAGAAATAGATAAGGTTAGGGCTAGGAAGAATACTTGTTGAATGTTGAGATGGTGTGCGCGTACAGAGAAAGATCAAAGTTGATCGCGAAGAACTCCTTTTGTCTTGGAAGGACTACCCGCAAATAAGAACACAAGACCACAAGATTTTGATTAGACAATAAATGAGGGAACTCGCCTGGGCCCAGTGAAATATAAAACTTCCTTTCGAAGGTGGTCAGTTCCCCTGCTAATATGAATTAACACCAAAAACTGTAAAATATCAATTAAATTGCTTCGTTGAGATGGGTAGGGGAAAGGCTGATTTCTGGTTTTGAGTCACAATAACCGATACCGGTTGCTGATAACCGATATCGGTATGGTCTCCAGATCCGTGAGGTTGGTTGTTTTATGGGGTGGTTGTGTCAGTAGGGGTAACGTGTTGTTGTTGGTAAGGCTGGTATATGAGTGATATTAGGTAATGAGATGGTGAGAGGTAAATGAATGATAGTTAGATGCAATGACACGTTGGGTAGTGGATCTAGGAATGGATTTATGGGGACTGTGATTCAAAAAGTCTAAGAAATGTTATTAAAGAGGACATGCAAGATGTAACTTACTGGTTATTGACGAAGATGCAGGTCCAGGAACTCTGATGACAAAGGCAGAACTTAGGTAAGATGGCTTGACACACAGAAGATGAGAGATCTCCCTCCCGATGATCAGCTGAGTATCACAGGTTTCTGGCTATTCCATTGCAGTTTTGGGCTTGATCTCCTTTGCTGCAAACTCTTCTCGGTTTCTTCACTCATCTCTCGCTCGCCAAGTAAAGATCCGATTCTTTGATCGCTCCCTGATCTCTGTTGATCCAAAAATCCTTTCACCTTTGTTTTTGGTTTGGGGAGCCCATTTACAGGGAACCGATGGCGGTTACGTAACCGACGGCGGTCGAGTAGGAACCGGTATCGGTTAGGAAAAAGCAGGCTATTTTTAGTAAAATCACCCACTTTCCCTGCTTTTCTCCCGAGAGATTAGTTGCGGGCTTGGTCAAGTGACTAGAAGGTCGGTTTTGGGTGTGAGAAAGGGGTCATTAGTCATGGGTGTAGGTGTGGACCAAGTTATAGGTCTTAATTAGGTTAGTTTAGGGTTAGGACTAGGTCATGATGAGGTGGCAAAATGAGGTGGCAGGTAAGGTGATGTGGATTTATCAATTACAAGGTAATTAATAAATAATTGTGTAAGGTTTAGGTGATGAGGTTAGGTTGCGAAATGAGATGCGGGTCACAAGGGGTCGTAAGACACAAATTTGGTGTCTATGATATCATTCATCCTTAACCTTTCTTCTACATGCATACATCAAAACGACACACGATTATTCAAAAGAACAAATCTATATGGGTTTTTCTCAAAATCTAGAATGCATAACCGATACTCAGCTTTTCTAACCGATACCGGTTACTTAAAAACGATACCGGTCACTGTCAAAATATACCTACCCTGCTTAAAGCATCCACCTACGATAATTATTTTGCCCGTTTACTCCTATTTATACCTAACAACATACATGCCCACCCTGTTTACCAACCCCGTAGCACTCATACCATCCCCAACCCTTGCCTATCACCTTTTTTCTAATCCTTACCCACTTACACTTCTTTCATCCTATTTACAAACACATGCAAGAATCAAATTACAACAAAACAATTTACCTCTCCGGATGCAGCAGCTTGGGGCGGAACATGTCTTCCCCTTCGTCCCTGCCTGCTGGATGCTTCTCCTCGTTCAGCCATGTTCACCAACCTCTTCAAATATAACTTGTCTTTCTACCTTCCGAATCTCAGCCCACGCTCACTTCACCTGTCTCTTTTCTCCTTATCACCCAAATTCTTTCATGCAATTACCTGTAGCAATTGTCAAACAGCGTCGCATTCGCATATTTAACGTGTTTCATGACTCTAAAAATAAGAATGCTAAAATAAGAACTTAAGTTGCCAACCCAGCAGTTCTATTTTTAGGAAAATCATTCTTGCATAACCGATATCGGTTACATGACCGATACCGGTCATACATCTACCGACATCGGTTACATAACCGATATCGGTCACGCCCAACTTGTTGCTTAAACCTAAGCCTTTTCTTCATTTTTTTGCAAATTTTTGTGGCGCCCGTCCCTTTTTCCTGCATGAACAACACCATTATCCATATTTTTCATTAAATCCACATCTCATTACAATTTCATCAACATCATCTATCTACATTACACAAACACACAAGCCATCAATAAACGATATCCAAAACCATCAATCTAACACCATTTGAATCCAAATCAACAGCTACATACATTCAATTTCACAAAACCAGCGACAAAACATACCACATTTCATAATACAACATGTCACATAAACTCATCATCTATATACATACATACATTCCATCAACAAAAGACATCAACACCATCAATATAACACCATGTAAATTGAACTCATCATACATTAAATATCACAAACCATTTTCAAAACACTTAACACATTTTTACGCACAACATGTCGGTCAAATCATCATATCTATATACCAAGTTTCAAATAAACAATGTGCCCTGTATCGGGGCCTCTGTGATCTCATAATACAACGAAGTCGGCATGCAGGCTGCAATAACTATCAATAATCTCGACTCGGCTCGCAGGCCGGTCTCTCATATCAAAAACACACTCTCAGCTGCAGTATCAACTATACAACCCGTACTCGGCTCGCAGGCCGGTATATACAATAAATGAATGAATGAATAAATAAATACATCATATCTAGGCACGCAGGCCTCTCTAAACATAGCCGGTTCGCAGACCGGTGCCCATATCCAAGGAACCAATACAAAAATATGCAGGGACCCCTCAGCTCTCTCCACCGCCCTCAGCCTGTCTGCCTGCTGGTCCCTGTGCTGCCTCTCACCTCCTGCCTGTCACAGACCCACCGGCTGTGGCTGCACCTCCCTGAGATCTCTGGCTCCGAGAGGTCTCTACTCTATGTGCCGCATATGGCTGATAATCAGCCCCGGTACCATCAAGAATATCCTGATAGTACCGGGCCTCCGCTCTAGCCTCCATATAACGATCTCGAGCCACCGTAGGTGCTGGGGCTGGTCCCCTGACTCCTACTACCAATGCCCCCGTGCTTGTGCCAGGTGTCGCTAGTGTTGCCTCGTAGCCGTGGTGGTACTGCACTGCGGCTGCCTGCAGGTACCGGTGGTGCCGCTACTGGCCTGCACTCTATGCCTCTGTGCTGGGTATCTATACCGGTGGTACCTGTGCCGCTACACTCGTGGAGCTGGCTAGCTGCCCACATGACACCTATATGTGCTCTGCATGCAGCAGCAAGCTACCCCTATAATAACTGTACCTACCCTCTGAGCTGGTCCTCTCTCTCTCTAACAGCCCACTAAGTTTGGTACATGGGAGTGCTATCCTCGCAGCTCTCTCTCCGGCCCACCAAACCAAAAATGCACCTGTGCACCCAAAGATCATCTACAAAGTATGTCATCAGCAGGCCTCTCAAAGAACCCAACTGGATCCACGGCCGGGGCTGCAGTGCAGCGGTGGGGCCTCTACATCATCCCTCCGGAACTGAGGGAAGCGAGGGGGCTCATCCTATCGTAGCCCCATCTAGCCACGCCTCTCCAGGGGTATCCTCTCATACTCTCCCAGCCTCCGTCCCGCTATCCACAATGTGTACTGGATCCACTGTAACTATCCTCGGGCTCCTCCGTGAGGGTGATGACCTCTATATGGTCTCCATACAATATCTGCCACTGTCAGGCCCTCTAATAAATGCCGGTAATAAGTAACGTCTCACCCTGCAAGCACTGCTCGTGGCTGACCCACGACCCCCAACCACCTCTGAAAGCCGTATCTATAGATGACCTGTGGCCCTGGCTGCTGAGGTAGCCCTACTCTTTATCACAACATCTACTTTACCTCTCTATATCCCCTTTCTTATCCACCTAACCACAACCCGACTCCATACCACACGTTTACGCCCATCTATCTTCCCCTAAAAACTTCTACGTTATCCCCCTCCCTCTTCACCCCCAAACAAACAACCCAAACCATACTCAAACAACCTACACCATGCCCAAATACCCAAACCACATCCAAAAACTCAAAAACAAAATCACAACCCACACCAACAAATTGAAATAAACCTAAGTCAGGACCGGTACCGGTCACTTATGACCGACACCGGGCCTATCCACCGACGCCGGTCAACGACCGACCGCCACCGGTCACCTACAGACCCACCCTGCCCCTAACATTTCGGGACCGATGCCGGTCACTTAGCGACCGACATCGGTCACTGCAAATTTGCCGAGCCGAACCCGACGCGGCTCCCCAATTCCCTTTTTCCCTATTTTTCCCTCTGTACCCACCCAAACACCCTAAAAACCTACCCACCCTACCGCCTTGGCCTCTTTCACCTATCTACCCTCTCCCTTTTTCCAATCATTTCCATTTATTAATTATTTTCTAAAAAACTTCTATTCCTACCCAAAACCCAAATAGAGCATAATACAATCCAATCTACAGCAATGAGGGGTTTTCGAACCTACCGGTATGATGACACGTCGTCGTGGTGGGATGGGTGGTGGTGGTCCAGCTAGTCCAGCCCCTCCTGCTCCTCCTGGCTGTGCCATAGCTCCACCTCTCCTCTGCTGGGTCCTCCACCAATCAACTGCTGCCTCCTACTCACTCGGGCCCACCAATCACTCACTCCTCCACTCAAATAGCGCCACCTCAGCTGACAAATGCACTAATCTCAATAATCCACCTCAGACCACTCAAATTGGTTTTCAAATTGCAAATGTGACAATGACTGGCCGTATTTTTCTTTTTATAGGTTTTTGACCTATAACCGATATCGGTTATATTGTGCCCTAAGGAACCGGTATCGGTCATCTAACCGATACCGGTCATAGAGAATCGACATCGGTTTTTCTCCAACCCTTCCCCCAACTTCTGCCCCTATTTACTAATCGCCCTTTCTCATAACATCACCTATATCAACCTTTGCTGCCACCCCCTTTGTTAATATATTCGGCCTGAACCAAGGCCCGACCCTACCCATCCGGCCTGAGCCAAGGCCTCACCCCAACCATTTGGCCCGACCCGAGGCCACAACCCAACAACTTGGCCTGACCCAAGGCCTCACCCTACCCATCCGGCCCGACCCAAGGCCTCACCCCAACCATTTGGCCCGACCCAAGGCCGCAACCCAACAACTTGGCCCGACCCAAGGCCTCACCCTACCCATCCGGCCCGACCCAAGGCCTCACCCCAACCATTTGGCCCGACCCAAGGCCATACCACTTAAATACCCCACCCAACATCAACAACATACACTTTTATCCACCCATCATATAGCTTTTTGTTCAATCGAGCTCACCTGTTCGTGTTTTAGCATGATTAGGGTCCTTGACTTGATCTGTCGACCAACTTTTCCTAGACTTAGACCGTGACGTTTATCTCAACCAAACCAACCATTCGTACACGCCAAATATGCCTAAACGCTCTCGTGCACCTTACCCGTTATATACCATGGAGCTACTTCCTATGCCTTGGATACCGTGATTATATCACCCTTGTTTGGATAAACTATCGACCTTTGCGTGTGCATTGCTGGTTTTTCGTGCCAAATCATATACCCCGGTCACACTATTTCATTTCAACGCGATGCGTATACTTCTTTGGACCTACCCCACCATCTCACCCTCATCTCAACACCATTTACCCTTTATCAACCCTATCCCCGATTTCACGCTACCTCAATCTGTGATAGATTTGAGGGGGATTACCTATACCTTAACAGGTAACCACTTCTTATTATTGTCCGTGCAGCTTTACAAAACAAACTACATGACAATAAGGGGCTAATGTAGACACCAAATTTGTGTCTTACGACCCCCTGTGCCCCGCATCTCATTTCGCAACCTAACCTCATCACCTAAACCTTACACAATTATTTATTAATTACCTTATAATTAATAAATCCACATCGCCATACCTGCCACCTCATGTCGCCACCTCATCATGACCTAGTCTTAACCCTAAACTAACCTAATTAAAACCTATAACTTGGTCCAATTCCACACCTATGACTAATTACTCCTCATCCGCACCTAAAACCAACTTCATAATGACTTGACCAAGCCCGCTACCAATCCCTCGGAAGAAAAGGAGGGAAAGCTAGCTATTTTACCAAAAATAGCCCGCTTTGACCTGACCGATACCGGTTCCTACTCGACCGCCCTCGGTTGCGTAACCACCATCGGTTCCCCATAAATGACCACTTCCAACCAAAAACAAAGGATCAGATTTTCATTTGATCGGGAGAAGGAGAAATCATCGAGAGAATCCAGATTTTGCTTGGCCGAGCAGAGACAAGTGAAGAAACAGAAGAGTTTGCAGAGAAGGACATCAAGCCCAAGACTGCAACTGAATAACCAGAGCCCAGTAACACTCATCCGAGCATCGAAGAGGAGATAACTCATCTTGGATTGTCATATCATCCAACTTGGGTCCTCGTCTTCATCATCACAGCTCTTGAAACTCGCATCTCGCATCAAGGACTAGTGAGTAGTGTTTTATATATGTTTCTAAGGACCATTTTCTTGAATCAGTATATTAATAGGAATCATAATTTTATTCCTAGATCTACTACCAGCAACATACTGCACTTAACCTTCACCCATACATCCTGATATTGCCTAGAAGGCCATTTTACCACACTCTAAGTCTTCCCTATCCTCCCATCATTCCCCTCAGCCATCCACCAATCCTAATAACCCCACAATCACCTTGCAACCAACTTCTATCCAGAAGCACTTAGATTTCTGACCCTACCGGTATCGTTTATCCTCTACCGGCAGCGGATATCTAACCGCGGTCGGTTATCCAGTGACCGCCGTTGGTCACTGTGACTTATACTCCAAAACCTTTTGCTTGCCTATTTGCCACCTAATAACCCCAAATCCAGTCTGGTTTATCCCTATAACTCAACTTGAACGTATCAACGACCAGTAACCGAACAAACAACGTGACGCTTTATTATTGATAGTTTAGTTTCTATTGCTTTGTAATGAGATACCTAAATCGTGATTTTGCAATAGCTTTCTATATTATCATTTGTGTTAAATCGTATTAAAAGGGGAACTGACCACCTTCGAAAGGAAGTTTTTATATTTCCTGGGCCTAAGGTAGATCCCTCATTTGTTGTCTAATTAAAATCTGGTTGTCTTGTATTCTTACTTGCAGGTAGTCCTTCCAAGACAAAAAGGAGTTCTTCGCAGTTGACCTGATCTCTCTCTACGGTACGCGCACACCATCTCAACATCTAACAGGTATTCCTCCTAGCCCTAACCCTTATCTGTTTCTCAAAGGAATGATAGGATAGAAGCAAGTCTATTCTGCAGAGCCGAAACATTCCGTGCGAAACATATGTGCCCCTGAAATAACAACATTTGTAATTACCAAACCATCGACTCATGATTACATTAAATTTGGAATTGGAAATTTATTTCCATGGTTACAATATAAAGAGAAGGTTTGTATTTTTGCATTTTTTTGTGGTGACATTATTGTGGTGTGAGTATTTTCTTTTATATTTTAGAGTGTGTTTCTTTACGAGTTCCTATTTTGTGTCGTTCTTGATACCGAAAAAGATTTTTTTAATCCTAGATGATTTTTTGTGATCCTATGAATGACGTGATTTTCTAACTATTGTACTTAATTGGAATATGGTTTCCTTGTTAATATGTTCACTTGCAATGGTTACCATGTACAATAATATTTAACTAGCAAGATCCGATCGTAGTATGTACTTCAATACGCTTTTCTTCTCGGTGTTTGTTTGTGAAAATTTCACATTGTGAGGGGGAACATGAAACCAAATTTCCATTTCCATTATGATCCTAAAATAAACAAATTCAAGGTAAGCTTCAATTGGAAGTGGCAGTCTCTATTTTGTTTGAGGTCAAGTGGTAGAGATTGATAATAAAGGCTACAACTAACAACATTACAATTCTTAGAAGTGGTAATTTACAATTTTTCTAGTATATGTTCCATTGTTATAGTGTTGTGATAACCAAGTTGTTTCTTATGTAATCTACTAAAGGAAGTATGTGATGAGAGGTGATGATACTTCTATAACATTATGATACTCGTGGTTATTAGTAATCCATCAAAAAAACTATCCAAAGTGGTTGTTGATACTATTATAAAAACCATTCGTAATGTGGTTGTTTTTTAACCACTTGTAAAACCATCTAGAGGTTTTTGATATTGTCCTAGAAACCATCTAGATCATGAGAAATATCTGAATCGACACATTACAAAAGATAAGATAATTTTCCCCATGTTTGCACTGAAGGGGGAATATTAGGAAATTTATAATATTATTGTGTACATTGTTTTATATTGCTAAGTTGTTGAATATAATATTATGATAACAATATTGTTTTGGTGATTAAAGAAACCCATGTAAGATTATTTCGATTTGTTTGTGAAGAGATAATAGGATTATTTGATTTAAGGACAGCCTATTCCAATAGATTTGTAATTTTTTCTGTTTAAAATTAATCAAGAAGAATGTTTGTTGTTCTATAAAGTTATAAGGGTGCTATTCACACATTTGGGTGAAATTTCAAGGGATTCTAAAAATCATTTAGGGTTTTACAAAAAGGATTATCTCGGCCCTTGATTTATTTATTTTTCATGAACAATCTAAATTTTATGTTTCTCACCCCCAAAAGAGCATTTGTGTGAAAATTATCTTAGCAAAAGAACTAAAGTAAAGCACTAATATTAAGGTTAGTAGTAACTTTGTTTCACAATGGGTGCCCTATGTTAACCTTCAAAATACATATTTTTGATGCCATTCCTTGAGTTAGATCATTTTTTAATGCTCTTTGATGGATGAAAAATGACAACCACCATAATAAAAAAGTGACAAACAATAGAGACACAAGCTCCTATGGTGATGGTTGGACAACAATTTCCAACAAGGAAATTTTTTTCGGCCCCACATGGTACCATCTAACCACCCATTGATGTGTACAAACAAAATGATGCATATAAAACACATGTTCCAAGTCATCCCATTAAGCAAGCTACACAACCTCTACCTCCACCTATCCCTTATTCCCTACAAGCCATATGCGCTCTTTTGTTTTTTCTAACTTTGGTATTTCACTCACAATAATCGGAACCACATTTCAAGTCGAACCTCAAGAAATATTTGATAATCTAGTGTCCATTGATTGTAAGAATATACTTCACCAATCTTTCACCCACTCACTTTCTCAAGAAGAGGAATGAATCCAAGGAAAATACCATTTTTTGCAACTCAATAAGATTATGGAGTGTTACAATTCCTTTATTAATCATTTTATAGATCTTTAATACCTATATGAGGAATTCAATAAGATCCTTGATAATATCCATTTATTTTACACTTTTGGAATTCTCAAGGTCTTATTGAATCGATGCACATGTGCATGGTCGAATAATAATTTCCTTATTTTTAAAAATAGACACATTCTTTGCTTCCAAAAAGTTATTATTATGGGATTTCCTTCCTAACCAAAGGGGCTCGACAAATATTTTTCAAGACATTGTTTTTCATATGTCCATTAATTACCCCTATAGACGAGGAATCGTCACATTTATTTCAACAAATATTTTTCATAATATTATTTCCTCGGGTTGTAACCCTACCCATTGAGTCATGTTTACTAGGATCTTTAAGTTGGATGACTATTTTCTTAGACTTGCCAACATTTATGCCTCCAATAGTGATGTAAAATGTTCCTAGATATGAATTTTTATGGAAGACCTACTCTATTATTCCTATTAATTTTTTATTGGGATTTCAACATGTTTCAATATTTAAACAATCAAATTTGGAAAATTGTAAATTGGAAACCCTTGATTTGACTATGCACTCTTGCGATGATAAAAACACCTTATCCATTCCTACTTAACACTTTATGAGAACCATTTTTTCATCTTATTTATCCTTGCACACCGACATGTCGAGACATAGCAAGAGTTCAATGTACCAAATCTTTATAGAAATCTTAGTATACTAGTTACTAATCTTACCCTTCATGTTCCCTGCTCATGTCTAGGACCATACAATCTGGTTAGAACCATACCATAAGGTCCCCACCTCATTCAAATGACTTAGAAAAATTCCTTATAATTTTACAATCAAATGTAAATATTTTGTTGTCTATTATAATTTTTATGGGTTGTTCTTTATTAGATAGATCTTACTATGGAACCTTATATAAGTAAGTAATTATTACATATTTTGTTAAGATGGAACTCCTAAGGTAATGCAGTTAAACACTCACTTCACACTATTGAAAAATAAATATGAAGGATCATAAATATTATAATTGCACATCAATAGTCATTAAAAAACATCCACATTAAGTATGATGTTACAAACTAGGTCAAGGAAGCCATATCTTACATCTACAAGAATCCAAATATTCTATCTCTAATTGTTTTTAGTAAGAGGAAATTCAACGGAAGCATGGTTAAAGAAATTTTCAAATTTTATTGATATATCTAGATATCATATGTTAGTTGGAGAATGATGTGCATTTTAATGCCTCTTTGTAGTAGTGCCAAATTAAGTGATGTACATGGGTTCCCAATAACATTCTAATGTATATTTTGTAGGACTCTTCATTCGTGGATAGGGTTTGACGTGATCACTAATTTATTTAGAGAGACCAAATTCATGTGTAATAAAAATTATTTTTCAGTGACACAAAATTCCAAGAAGGTGAGCAACCCAAAAAGTTAGAGAATATATTTAAGAGAAGGTCTAAGATCATGTATAAGGTTCTAAACAGTATAGTATGATCATGATTATGTTTTCTAGTCTTCACCTATGAATATTTCCACATCGTGTTATGTTTTCAAGGTTTCTTCAGGTTTCTTTCTCTTATTTTCTATGTTGTAAATTCTCTAATCAGGTTTCTTTAGGATTAAACAAAATCATAATAGATCAAAGTAGGTATCCTTCGTGAAATTGTGTAAAAAAATAGAAACCTTGTTTTACATCCATATCAAAATTGGTATTTTTATCCTAATCACGATGAAAAATGTTCTACTAATTTATCATGGTTTACTTGGCCCAATTTAAGATAAGGTAAAGACAAGTTCATTTAAAGGTGGTTCATGCATTATTGGCCAAATTTTTCTTTCCTCTCTTATGACAAGGGACTCCTTATTTTTATCATTGATCGATTATTCTTATCATATCACTTCTAATTTGATTGTTTATTGAATGGACATATAATAAGCCTAAAAATCATAAGTCCCATTTTTTTCTATTTACACTCCATCTCAAGCATGACAATACAATGGGTCATATTATTTGAGTTTGAAATATAGAACCTCATCCTCATGGAAAGTTGGGATAGATTGAATAGTAGGATCTGATATTATTTTTAATACAACATATTTTTTACAATTTATGGTAAATATGAGGGTTTTGTAGGAAAAATGAACACAAAACATTTTATTATGAATTATATAGGCTTTGTGAGGACCTTCATTGCTTTCCATTCAAATTATACCTTTAGACAAAAGTTTCCTTATGTCGAAAGAGGTGGAGGAGGTATAAAAGACTCATGGTTCTCAAATCTAGGCTCTTATTCACTAGAAAATATTGGGGTCAATGTCACCAAAGAAACTTTTAATGTCCTTCACTTCAAATAGTTTGTTAATTGAATCAAAAAATTAATCATTATAATACTAGAATTACTAAATTACGTAATATTTTGGGTACCGCTTTTTCATCATTTTAATGTTTTTTACTACTCAAAATCCTTACCTTGCTACAAAAATGTGATTGTGCAATTCCTCCAATTTTTCCATTGCAAGATTTCGTTTTCGAGATAGTGGCATGTGAGATAATTCTTATTATGAATGATTCAGTGGAAGAGACCACATATATGACTATTGATAAAGCTCATAAGCATTGATGGATTTATTTTTTTAGTTTATCAAACCCTATAAGACATGGTAAGATTTGTTATATGTAAATTATACGTGAATCCTTGCAAGGGAGAGTTTATTAACCAATGAAATTTAAAATTCATTCCTACAACAAGATATCCAAAGAAAATAGATAATCAACAATATTACCTTTCTCAATGTCTGTTAAAAGGCATTTTTAAAGATCTAGTTATTATACCGAGGACCTTCTTCCTATATTTGTTACAAGTGGGTAAAATAATTTTATTAAAAACATAAATCCTTGAAACTATCATCAGTAGTATAGGAAGGTATCAAATGGGCACAATTCTCTAATCAAGAAGATATTTTCATCATTTTTTTGAAAAATACTACAAGAGGATTGAACATCCATTAATTATACACATTTTACAAGCCTTAGTTTTTGCCCCTGATTTATACACAATATAAATATGTTATTTCACAATGATAAAACCTTAATCACTATTAATAGAGCTCAATCTAATAGGTTTGGTATTTTAAGATAAATTTTGCAAATATTCCCACTTTCTCCCTCTATATATGTGTTTTTTGTTGAAGTTTTTAACTATCTTCTAGAAAATTAATTTTCCAACTGGGATTAATAAAATATATTTCCCTTTCACACAGTGAGTAAGAACTCATTAATTTCTACTTTTCTAATTATTATTTTCTAACGTTACATGAGGAAGAGAATTCTATTACAAAGGCTATACAATTCTTGGATTATTTTTGTTTAACCTCGACTCTTCCACTCAATTGAGAAAATCTAGTGGTATAGGAAATTAAGGACCCCTAGTTTTGTTGTCAATGTCAAAATGGAATTAATTCAATCTTGGGTGGAATTCAAGTTTCTCAACATCCCCTTAGCCTTTGAATATTCTCTAGCTAGGATTTGGTTATATATGATTTATAGGATGGATAAAAATAGTTCATTTCAAACCACCAAGCCCCTATGTGGCGAGAGAATTCTAGTTTTTTTACAAATTTATTGTTACCAATAAAATTTATTATTTCTCTTATAAGGAACCATCCAAATCATCATGGTAAAGAAGAAATTTTTGAGGGATTTTTTTTTAGCCATCTTGGAAAGAAACAAAGGATTTAAAATATTTTCTTTGGGCATATTTTATAGAAAAATGAGGTTAAAATGGTAGGTATTATTGATGTCAAGCTCAAAGGGAAATACCTTAATCCTAAATTGATAATATAAGCTTTAGATGGGTATGAAGCTTGGAAAATTGATATTAGAAACCACATTCTTCGAAAACTTCCTTAGGAAAGTACTTAGTGAGGATCCATTAGGTATCAAAATTGGAGGCATTATTGTTTCCCAAAGTATTTCAAAACCCCAAGACATATTAAAACCCCACCTTAACTATGTTAGAATTAAAAAGTACCATTTCAAAATTCTTGTACTTAATAAGGATTTTAGGATATACTAACTCCCAATTGTGATCGTCTTAATTAGATTGAACCCATTAATTACATCTCAAATATCAAATAAATTAATAATATTTAATTTAAGTTAGACATATTTCAATTAAACTCAACTTAATAATAGTTAATTGACCATAATTTATAAATTGTATGCTTTTAAATATGAATTAATTAATTAATTACATGATAAAATGTTCATTAATTAACTAATTAATTTATTTATTAATGATTATTCAATTATTTTCTAGGGTAAAATTAATGGTAGTACATTTCTTATTAAATTGTTCCTCAACAAAGTGATTTGAAATATTTGTTTAAAAATAATTTAATTAGTATAAAAATAAGAATGTCACATGAAACAGCAGTAGCCATTGGTGCAGTAACCTGTCTTTCATGGGAAATAGGACCAAATTTTGGAGGTTCTATGTTTGTTATTGTTGTTTCTAAAAATGCACCAAACAGTGCTAGGGTTATTGGCATACTATGCTAAATCCCTCTCAAAGGACTCTAATGTTGAAGTTTTGTGAGGATTTTCTCGTAAAGGTTCACTATGCAGAGAAGAATCTTTCCCAATGTAGCCTCATCTATAGATTTCACAAATTTTGGCCTAAACTAGTTATGCTCCATGAATGAATAAAATGGAGATGGAGGGAAACTATTAAGGGTAAGATAAAACTTTACCCATGTGTTAAAGCTTACTTCATTAATTTCTTTGAAACCCTGGAAAACAAAGATATAATTTTTAATCAAGATTAGGTTTTGGGTGACATAAGATCATGTTGAAGCCATGGTATCCATATTTTGACCCCCTTAAAGACTCTTTCGATTCCTACCCTATTTGGGTTTGGATGCCACAACTTCCACTATAGTTATGGACCGGGTATGCCTCACAACAATAACAAATATCCTTCGGTCCACTATAAAAGATGACGAAATTTTGTTTACTAAGACCCATACTAATTTTTCTAGAATCTTGGTAGATATTGACACCTCTCAAGCTCTTTCAATAAAGATTAATTTGAAATTTTATGAGAGAAATTCCATGTAGATGTTAGACTATGAGGGTCAAGCCTTTAGATGTCGTTGGTTTTTTTAAATAGATTGTCTTTCAAAACATTGTGAGTATTCTAGACACAAGGAAAGACCATTTTGGTTGATGGAATCTCTTACTAAATATCTCATGGTCAATCCCCAATATGACCCAGTCAAAGAACCATTAAGCCCATCAAGGAATAATCACCTACATGGATTCCTGAACCCACTAGAGAAGTATCCTCAAAACTCTAATTATCTCACCTCTACTAGGATTATTCTTCCCAAAATGGCCTTGCTAATTATTCAAAGGATTGTGCCCTACCCCTCGTTAAGGGTCATATACCTATCAAAAATATTGAACTTTTTATTCCAATTTTAATGGAAGGAGGAAACAAGGATTGATGTTGGTGGATAGAACAATAAAGGTCACATCAATCACAGAACCATCATCACTTCAGAAAGGTTTGAGTCTTGCATTGCTCTTTCCTCTTAGTGTTTTATCTGGGATGGAGACCTATTGTTTTTCATTGAAGTCATGTCGTTTTTGGGCATGTGAGATGGATGTGTGCCAGCTCTATTTCTTTTTTGTTTTTGTTTATCGTTGGGTTTCCTTTCTCTTTGACCTACATTGTATATTTGTTCTTCTACCCTCTATTCTAATACCTAGGTTTTGACCCTTTCATTTCTCTATGGTATTGTCCCCATCTCAAAACCATTTACCCTTAACAAAAAATAATGTCATGCATTTAATTAAACAACTAGTACTCTTTAAAATAAATATTTATCATTGATGAACAAACCCAATTTACGTTATAATCATATATGATCTTATCCATGGTTCGTCATATCATCTATCTTCTTTAGTTATGAATCTATTAGTTTCATGTCCTTGTCATCTATTATTTTATTCTTCATTGAGAACAATATATTATCACACTAACGAAAGAATTGTGTTTCAAAATGATCTCGTAACGATTTCTTTTCAAAAAAACTTTATATGTATACATACATACATACATCCATTCATGCATACACACACACATATACATACATACACAAATACATACATACATGGTAGGGATAATATAGGTTCCCAACTTGATTCTCAAATATATGGATTCGGTCTAACTTCAAACACATGATATAGATACAAACACGATCAAGGAACACTAATGTAATAATTATAGATAATATTGAACCTAATTGTAGGATAGTTATAGGTTTAGATATCCAATACCTGATAAAAAGATAGGTATCCGAATGGTATTAAAATTAAGATTAATAAAAGGATATATCATTTCAATGGGTGTAATATATTAAGACATTGCAATAGATCAAGGAAAACACACATATACTCTATTTTATATAAATGAATGACCAACATGTATAACATACATGTGCAAAATAAAAACTAAAAATGGTTAGAGATACTAAGTTGTAGTGTGTGTGTGTGTGTGTGCGTAGCGCGCAAGATGTGCGTGTGATGCAATTGTTAATGCATAATCCTACCCAAAGACAAAAACATAGAGAGAAAATCACTATAGGTGTAGATGAAGAAATCTCAACAAGAATATATTTATTCCTAACTCATTATAGAGGTCATCTAATGCACTAAGGTAAGCTATAAGACTCAAAGTCCAAAAATGGGTTTGAAATAGTATGTAAATATGCCATCTATAAGTGAATTCTTCTATGAATTTTTTTAATATTTGGTGGTTGTTTGTTAAAAGGAAAGCATAGATTATATACACTATACCATTTCCCATTAGATATGGCATCAACCATGGAAAATATAAATCAAAGACCATTTCTACTAGGAAATGATGTTGTTCTTCATGGAACTCTAAGGTAAAAATGTGAAGAACATGTGAGCTAGAGAGTATTAAGAAAATAGAAGTGAATAAAGAAAGGTCTATGGTGACTAAAATTAGTGATAATATCATGTTATAACTAGAAACAAGTGTATATAATGGGACATATTAACCTAATAGGTTTAATTTATGAATAGTGGAAATCAATTAGTAAAAATTATAGTAACTAAAAATAATATAGAAATATCTCAAATATTTGAAATTGATATAATATAATAATGATTTGATTAATAGTTCAATATGAAACATACAAATATATAGGTTATGGGTTGCTATAAAATAGAAAACAACCATAAACAAGTAAATCCCTATGATTCCTCAACAAAATTCTTGATACGTGAGTTGTTACAACTCACTACTATTTTCTACACATTCATTCCTAACAATATAATCACTCAAATACATTAATATAATATAATGTACACACTAGATATGATATTTCCTAACATTTCCTCGTTAGTACAAATATGGGAAGAAAGTACATCTCAAGATCCGGGAATGAAATCGTATTCATCTACATACTACAAGGCTTGGATATTTCTTTCTCGGATCTTGTTTCACATCACCAATCCACTTCACCACAATGAATCCCATACCAAATTATCACACTTCCACTGATTTACCTACATATGCAAACTCAACAGCTTCTCGCTTTCACTTCTAGTGAATACTAGTTTTCACCAAATGTTAGAAGTACGATAATCGAAGAATATCTAGAGTCGAGGATCACCGCAGTTTATCTTCCCTCCTATACAACTATTCTCATATTCCAAAATGCACATCCTCCTCATTTCAATATTTGGAAAGGAATGTATAGTATGTTTTATTGTTTTAGATGGCACTAAAAAAACAACTGAAAATATTATAAATAATTTCCACCATTCTCAGTATGTGACCCCATCATTGGTGACCAACGAGAAGCATTGATAACCCTCCATCCTCCATTGCCTCTAATCTTCGGTGAGAGATGCACCGCTTAACCGAGCTGAATTTTTCATGGATCTCAATTTGAAATAACCCCACTTGATTTGGACTCGGACATCGTGTAACAACGATAGTGTGTCCATAAGTCATGACTTTTGACAACAACTCACAAATTTGATGGTGCCTCTTTTGACTCAAACAAGAAGACTCAACTACAAATTTAAAAAGTAATAAAATGATATTACTTTTTAAATGAAAATGACTTTGACTATGACAATACTATTAAAAGTGTTTCAACTCTTAACACAATGAAACATTTTCACAACTTTGAGTATTATAACATACTTGACAAACAAATTATGACTTTAAAATAAACTCATAAAAGAGTGAGACTTAAATTGAAATATAAAAGCTCTTATGGTTACCTAATGACTTGACTTAGGATGAATTATTATTTTAAAGCAAAGACAAGTGGCTTCTACTTAACCTAGATCCTCTAACTTGACTTCTCTTTAACATGTTACCGAACACAATATTAAATACCTATCCTAATATGAGACAAATTAATAATGTTGAAAAATACCTATGAGACTGATGACTATAGGAGAAGAGAAACCTTGCACATTAAACAGTTCTAAAATGGTCAACATAGTGTTTGGGGAGGAGGGAGATCGTAACAAGTGTCAAGGGTGAGCTTAACTCAAAGAATCCAATGCATGAATGAAGGAATTGAAATTTTCTCATCTTACCTGAAACTCACAATACAAATTTAGATAATAGATCAAGTGAGTAGTCACCAGACCATAGATATGAGTTCTGACAGGTCACCTAAAGCATAGAGAAACTCCTTTTCAATGGCAGACTTCACATATGGTTGTAGAGAAGCTTTACGATGATTTGTAAGAACCTTAATCAAAACTTTTCATTATTATATATCACCTCAAAAAATCTTCCCCTTCTTTTTAAGGATATTAAACAAACTACCCACGATTCACTACTTAAATCTCTTCAATAGGAAAAATCTTCATGATATATGCTAATTTTATTGATTGGTGAGTGGCACAGATCCAGAATGGAATATTTGGAAAAATTTCACGCTTGAATTTTTTGTTCTTCACACACTACGTGTTGATTATTGGTGTCAGATTCATAGATGTTGTTCAAGAGATTCAATGTCGATATGAATCCAACAAATCTTCACACTTGGGGTAATGAAGAAATAAAGGATTCCCCTAATAAAGGAATTATCTTTCCATCATAGGGATAAGGAAAATCACTCTAATACCAAATCACTGTGTAGATCTCCTCAATAGGACGAATCTTCACGATATATGATAATTTTATTGATTGGTGAGTGGCACACCAAGAATGCAATATTTGGAAAAATTTGCATCCTTGAATGTTTTTTTCTTCACACACTACATGTTGATTATTGGTGCCAGATTCATAGATGTTGTTCAAAAGATTTAATGTCGATATGAATCCAAATGCAATCTTCATAGTTGGGGTAATGAAGAAATAATGGCTTCCCCTAGTAAAGGAATTAGCTTTCCATGACAAGGATAAGCAAAATCACTCGATACCAAATGAAACTGATATAATATTTCAATATGAAACATGTAGATATATAGGTTATGGGTTTCTATAAAATATCAAACCATAAACAAGTAAATCCCTATTATTCCTCATAAAACGTATTGATATGTGAGTTGTTATAACTCACTAATATTTTCTACACATTCATTCCTAACAATATAATCACTCAAATACATTAGTATAATATAATGTATGCACTACATAGGATATTTCCTAAAATATTGTGGTCTATCCCATTGGACTAAGTCTGATCACACCGCAATCCTTGAAGGCCCCTTATAGAACTCACCGAGGATGAAGATACATCCAAAACCATTGCAAAAATAAATGGTTATCAATCATATTAAGTGATTTGTATATATATGCCTCAACTGAAGATCAATGAATGTCATAATATTGAAACTTAATATGTTATTTATAAAAATATATATTCACCACATAAAATCAAAAGTAAATATTCTAATGAAAGTAGTAATTAAGGTGCTATAAAAATATAATAAACTCCAACAACTAAAATATACATACCTCATACTTACCATTATGTGTTCTTATTTTTATATGATGGGTGCAATAGTTATTTGGAACCCCATAGATGAAATACCAAAAATATAATACTAGAGGATAATCAATAAAATAAAACATAAATCCTCTATCTAAGAGGTCAGGTTGAGGAATATATGTGAGAGTGAACATGATGAAAATTTGAGGTTTGTGGCGAAATGTTTTAGAGGTTTGAGGAATATCTCAAAATGAGTGTCTCACTACCATCAGCATGGAGTAATTTATGGAATGTTTTTGGATTTTTTTTCAATTATATGAAGGTTGGAAGATATAACATCAAAACTTATTATAAGAAGTGAAAATAAAAGTATATGGGTGAATTCATTTATTACTTTTTAAATTTATATTGAGAGAAGTGATGATGGAGAGATTATGAGGTGTAGGAAAATATGTTTGAAATAGTTAAACATATTCCTATCAAGTATCACTTTTTGAAAGATAATGTTCTAGAATAGCAAGTAACAATAGAATATATAGTCACAAAAGAACATATTTCTGATATCTTTACTAACCATATTCCAAAAGAATCGCTTTTAATATCTCGATACAAATTGGATGTGGTTTCTTTCTCATCCTGTCACTAAAAATGAATCCCGAATTCAAGGGGATAAAATCATTTCCTTATCATAATGAAGACAAGTCAGAAAGAGATCAACAAATATATACTCAAAGGGGAGAATTTAATAATTTCATATTTTTAATCATTTCCCATTGATGTCAAAGGGGGAGACTTAAAGTAAGGGGGATCCATATCTATAAATATAGTAAAGGAAAATAAATAGGAAGTGGTAAAAAAGATATCACTAAAAAGAAGAGTTTTGTAGAAATGGGGAGGAAGCTACATTCTCATCTTATTCATATGTAAGAAGATAAGGTGGTTGGTTATATAACATAGTTTGTTTTCATCAATGAAAAGGAGGATTTTTTTGGAATAATTTTCATTTACGTAAAGGAAGTCAAGGAGATAACAAATTATTTTTATTCATTGATGTCAAACGATGTTGTAGGATTTAATTGACAAAGTAGAGTGTTGAAACAACATTGTTTTTTTCTTAAGAGTCTTACTCTTTTACTTCCAAGATTCTTTCTATTGCTTTTATGTCTAATTTAATTTCTTTTGAGTCCGATGGGAAAGCTTTAGATTTTAACCCGAAAGCTTCATACTCTCTTCCTATAACTTCGATTCTCGACCAAAGTGATTTGTAGTTTTTCCAACGTATTTGATTTGTTTTTATCTAGGATCAATGGTTTTGTTAGAATTTTGCAATGGATTTCTGATTTTGTTGGATCACTTTTGATGATCATGTTGGGTTGACCTTGTAAGAATGAAAAAAATATGATTTTTTATAGCAACAGATGTGGTTTGGCACTAAAATATTTGATATATTCATTTATCCTGCCAACCCAAGTTTATCAAGTTGACTTTGTATCTTAGATTCAATCTTGTTATTATAAATATGAATGACCTACATATTATATGATGTAAATGATAAGAATGTGTTCATATATAAAATGATATGTGGAATAATTATTTGTTTTGTACTTAAGAGGGGAAGAAGTAAATTGTAGTATTAGATCTATACAGAAGAAATCCTACATGAAGAGTCCAAGAAGGAGATTAGAAGGTTGTGAAGCAAGTGAGCATCATGTGAAAATCAAGAAGATGTTAGTTTGTGTCTCGACAGATTTATAAAGTATGAAATAATGATGAAATGTCAAGAAGAGGAAGAAAAAACTCAAGCAAGTTTTAAAATGACAACTCATTAAAGGAAGAACAAAGTAGAGATTTCTGATTTGAGAAGAGGTGGATTTACATTCGAATGGAAAGACAAGTTCAAGCAGAGACAACATATGAAAGTGTGAAAATGATTGAAGAGAAGAGTATAAAGTGATATGATTTAATTAATTTGACGAGCATTCATGTTGCAAGAATAATCACATCTATGTGTAAGAAGAGAATGATTTAATTTCCATCATCGGTTGAAGAAGAAGGTAGAGAATGTGTATCTATGCATTGTTTATCTCACAACCTCAAAATTTTGGGATTGTTGTTTTGAGTGAGTTGGTGCTCATGAATTGTCCAATTGGTGCTCATCATCGTGGATTAATGTCTCAAGTGATTTGTTGATCATGAATAGTGACCAAGAAATACAAAATAATAATGACCACTAACAACACACTGCGTGCATACAAACTAATATAGACAACTAACAATGCTCTTGATTTCATATATGTCTTACCCATATCACTATTTATTATAAAATTTATTGATTTTCCTTGCACAAATAAATCACTAGAAATCTTAATGAAAAGTAATCTTCTTTAATATTCTATTTATGGTGTCGCCTTCCCACAGAGGTTATCTTCCTTTCTCTTAAGAATTTCCTGAACTTTTTTGGCATCGTTTAAGTTTTGTGGGATCCTTCTTTGGCGAAAGAATGTTGTTTTTTAATTTCTGATTAATGGAATGTGTGAGGAAGGTTTTTGTTGTCTATGTTTTTTTGTGAAGGTTTCTCTTGATACTTTCATTTCTACAATGTTTTTCATCATCCATAATTCATACATGTTTCTAATATTTTCTTTACTTTTGTTGTAGGGTGACAATAAGGAAAAGAAATTTATCAATCACTTAAAATGTGTTCCTCCATGAATTTATTTTATTTACGTGGAAGTGGCCTCATGAAAGGGTTTTAAAGAATATTCTGTGTGTGTGTGTGTGTGTGTGTGTGTGTGAGAGAGAATGAGTGATGTTGATGATATGATATATGAATTTAGTATTTTCTCCTCTGTGTAAGGTTTAGGTTTTTATTTTTAACCATATGGTTGTTATATTGCTGATCTTGCATTGATCTAAGCCTAAGAATATTTTTTCCGAATATTTCCTATGTATTTAGTGTGCTGATTATGCCATTCATTCTACCCTTTGGGTAGGATTTCTCTAATCTATTTATTTATTACCACCTCCAAAGAAAAACATATCATTTGATGCAGAAGAACAAATGGATATCTAGAGAAAAATGTCACCTAAATGTCCCTACAAGTTTGTTTTTGAATAATTTAATGAGGTAATAGTTCTCCTCGATACCCCTATTCTTGATGTGGTATTATATATACCTAAATTTGATAAATTATGTGACTATTTTAAAAATTTAACTCCGGTCGATTATTTTCTTCATTGAGTCCCCTTAAAAGGTATGCTTACATAATGGATTCACAACAAATAATAACCCCATGACATTAAGGTTGAAGGATTCTAAAACATGACTCGAATGCTTCTTACTCTTCTTCTTAACTAGCCTTGAACATTGCAAAGATATTATTAACCATGTTCAATTGTTCATTTGAAATTCTCTAGTTGTGCTTTCCCATTAAACAAAGGAATTTAAGGTTTCGGAGTAGGAAAATCTCAAAATAAAAATTTTGGTGGAATTGTAAGGGATTTTATACCCATGTATGGGTTTACAAAAAGCTTATCTCAACCCTTGAGTTTTTTATTTTTCATGAGAAATCTATATTTTATGTTTCTCTCCCCAAAAAAAACATTTGTGTGATAATTAACTTATCCAAAGAACTAATAAATGGAAGATAAAGTGTTCACAAGTGGTTTGTATATAACAAGTGGTCATATTGTATCTATTCATAGAAAAGAGTTGGTCCTGCCATATGCTCGTCACTATGAGCTAGAGACATGAATCATAAGGAAGATGATGGTTAAATTTTTGTAGTGCTCTCTTTTAAAGGAATTCCTCAATGTATGAATATTACGACCTGGACCAAAATGGTTATAATCACAAAAGAATTTCCATCAATAAAATGGTGTACAAAAATAATATATTCAAGGCATTGAATTGGGTTCATGGGTAAAATAGGGAAGAAAGTTATATCATATTCTAATAGCTTTATCTCTAAGTGAAATCCAACAAGGCTTTTCATTTTCAATCATCTTATTGAGCAAGGTGATGGGAGAAGAGGCTATGAGGGATTTCGGGATTGATATTGCAGTTCATTCTTGTTGTCATTAATTACAAGCATATTCATGACTTGGGGTAGATAATAAAAAATAAATCCATCAATAGTTGCTCCAATTTTTATCTAGGAAGAAGTTTTAAGTGACATCTTACTTGGTCTACACTCTTGTGAGCACAAGACCATTAAAAGGACTTAACCTCACTCATAATATTTCTCATGAGGAATCCACGAATGAGAAGTATCTAAAATTGACCATGAAGGAGAGTAACCACAATTATACAAGAGTGAATGATGCTTTCATTATGTTTGTCATCCGGTTTCCGTGAGGGAAATCCTGAATCAAGGTTATCTTCACAAGTTGCTACTTTGATCAAGAGGTATGGGTCTTTCTTCACATAGTTCTCAACTTTTTCATACATTAGAGTGTTTGGGTTTGATTTTGCTCCACTTGAGCTTTTAAGGTATCTCGGTGAAAATATCGTGATGTTCAAGTAGTGTAGGAACCTTGTTTATATCAATTGTAAGATTAAGATTTGGAAGAAGAAAAGTGTTTCATTCCTAATCTTTTGTGGGATCTTATCCTAAAAAATTATAATGATGCAAAAAAATTGGAAGCTTCCTTCACTACTTCGAATATGTACTCAAGGGAATATTTTTATATTCGAGAAAACCAAAAACATTCCACTGCTGCCGATTTGCACCATGTTCCACACGTTGAGGATTATTGGGTAAATTTTTCAAATGATTTTGAATTCATAGAACATGATGATATGAGGATGAAAATTGGACAAATTATAAAATTAATGTTAGATTGGTAATAAAATGGTATTGAATATTATAGTACCGAAATTTATGATTTTTATTATCAAGCTATTTGTGCCTCACCCTCCCATGAGTGTCTTTAAGCATTCATGAATCAAGGGACATAAATGAGTGACCCAAAGTAGTAATTAAGATGTCAAGGGTATGGTTCAAAGAAAATAAATCTTCCTCATAAAATCACAATGTTTCCCAACTCTCAAAAGACAAGCATCCCACCTTTACTCTTCAAAAGAAACTAAGAAAATTTCAAGCTCTTCTCACTCAAGAGAATACTCAAAAAGGAATTCATTGGAATTTGAGGTTTCAGACTATAGGAACGAAGGGTACCCATTGGAATTGTCTAAAGAACATATAACATGGGGACCCTTCATTCCCTTACAACTAGGTTGCATCTTTTTGGTTTATCCTTTCACCTAAAGTGGTTCCTTTATAATTCACTCGTTTCTCTTGTATAAATAAATTTATATAGCATGATTTTTATTAGGAACATATTTACACACATGTTTCTTCTAATATTTTACTTAAGGATTTATTTGAGAGAGTCATGCTTACTTGGTTTTAAAAAAATACTCTCATTACAAGGAGGAAAATTCGTAAGAAGAAAAAGGAAGGTTACTAGATCAATAGAAAACCTATCCGTAATTCATTTAATAGCATTTTTAATACTAACAATAGAATATTTTAATCTTTAAGTTATTACAACAAACTATGAAGGTTAACTAATTAACTTGTATCATTCTTGATTCACAATCCATTGCTCTAATTAGGAATTCATATTTTCATAATCAAATTGTACATGGAAGGTTGCATTACACATGTGTTCCCATTATAGAGATTTTTATTCGAGTCTAAGTGATGGATTTAAAATTTCAAACTACTTTTGTTTCATCATCTTAAGAATTTACTCAATACCAACGGGTTAATTACATGTTTTGACCATAACTTCTACTTGCCGAGTGACCCTAGATTTAATCTTATCCACCCTTTTTACTAACTACATCTATGTGGTTACTTTGGTCATGTATTAACATCATTTTGGAACAAATGTAATTCCTATAACACTTATGTAACAATTAGGGATTCATGACTATAAGGATTGGTGACCCTATACCTAACAACTCATTTCATTTCTCTTAAGAACCGAGTATTAGAGAATATAACTAGAAAATAAAATAGCTATATGATTTTCAAATTTGTTCCAAGGAACTAATTAAGTCCTTGTGTGAATAAACATTAGTATTTCCTTCACAAAAACCTTAAGAGAGAATTTACAATCTCCTAACTTCAAAAGCATTCAGGATGGTGGATAAACTACCCCATATGAGAAACACATGGTAATCCACTACTACATACTAAGGGACACATTTATCTAAGAGGGACAAAAGGGGTGCAAATGCAAAAGCTATAAAATTTTATGCATTCAACAACCTTCTAAAGTCATATTTACAATCATTGATAATCATACATCATATCCCCTTTGTCCAATAACATCAAGAGAGGTCACTTGATAAATTACATTTATTAGTGCTCGAGGTTTCTACACCTTACCACAAGATAAAATTTGAGAAATAAAATTTCCATGTCTTGCAAGGCATTCATGCCACTCGAGGTATTCCAAGAATACATTTTCTCACTTTCATTTAACATTTATCTTCTAAAGGGTTCTATTAGATTTAGTTTGTTTATTTGATTTCCAATAAAAATATATCACTCAATTGATAATTTGAATTATCTTAACATGTACACATTTTGTGGTTTGATTCTTAAATGGGAAACTATGTTTTCTTATTTAGTTGTTCTCATGTGGATCAATTCCATCCACTTTCACATCATAATAAATATTTAATAAGTTACAAGAAATATCGATGAAACTTAAAATGATAAGATTGACATCACAAGGGTACTTTCCCAAACAAGGGAAAGTTATAAATTTTCCTTTACAATTAAAAATTTAATAGTGAATTAATGCGCAACATAGTCAGTCTTTTCTCGCTCCCACCCATTGTTCATTACATTCCACTTCTAATGTTATTTAGTCTCTAAAATAACCATGAGATTTCAAGCTCAACATGTCATCTTGTATGCAACTAAAATAATGTTATGCCTCACACTAAGGCATCTTACACGTGTTCATACACATGGAAAAAGCTCTAAACCAGTTCCTAGGGAGGAACACACAACACATATGGTATCTCTAAGTCTATAGGACTATGAAAGATGTTTGGAGCTAGCCTAACTTGGAGCTTACTAGAGAAGGTCATTACATTCAACAAAGGTAAATATTTTGAGCTATATGTTTGTTTGGTTACTTTCTGCTCAATATGAAAACACACACAAATGTAAGTTGATATTTTTATTTGAAGATTAAGTGATTTCCTAGGTCATTGCAACACTAGTAGATAGGTAAAACCCTTCATTTTAAATTACTTTCTAACAATTTTACTAGCACAATCATATCCAAAATTTTTGGCTACAATAAACATTTTAAATGACAAGGTTCTGATTCATCCTCCTATATTTATTTTGACACTAAAAGAAGGAATATTTGACATATTTTTCCAAAGTACATAATACAATCAACTCCATTTACTTAACAAAATATACAATTACAACTAAGAGTAACATTTATTAAATAGGCAAAAGTACAACTACATACGAAATAGTACATTTTCCCAATATGCAACACTATCATTTTCATCATGGAAATAATGAAAATAATACATTCTATTCATAAAAATATCATTGAAATATTCTAAACAATTACATTTCCTTCAAATAACATGCTAATAAAAGACACAAATGTCGGTTTTACTACTCCTTTTGTTTAGGTACCTACAACCAACGTTGTGTCAGTCCTATGACTGAGTATGGAAAACCCTTACACTCAAGCACAAACAAGACATTTCATCATTTCAAGTAATTTCAAACAAAGTACAGAGAGAGGTAGAGATCATGAGAGAGATGAGAGTTAACTTCCTCACACATTCACACTTCCACATTCATTTACATTTTTTAAGAGAGAGGGAAGAGAGAGAAACTATAAAACATTTTCTTTTCTATTCACAATATTTTTACCATTTCTCAACCCATACCCATTTTCATTTTGTTTCAAACTCATCTACATTTTTAATCCATTCACGTTTCCAAGACCAACCAAAATTTCATATTTATAAGAGAGAGAGGGAGGAGAGAGAACACTATAAATTAAAAAAAAAAATCATACAAATTAATTGATTAAATAATAATCTACACACATTGTAATGCTATAAAAAAGGTTTCATGAGTAATTTACAAAACCAATGGGATCCTTAGAAATATTTTCTATCTTAAGTTGTGTGTTTGTGAAAATCGACCAAAATAATTAAAGTGCTTACAGTATGGTTTCCAAAACCACTCGTTTTAAGTTCAAACATAAATTTCATCAATTCCTACCTATCGCCTATAAACAAATAACTTGTTGGATTTGACAGAATTCGATTACATCAAACAAGGTTCAATTTATGAAGGTGACTTCAAGCCCAATTATTGTAAACACATCAAAAACTCTAATGTACGACCACTGGTGGGCCCCAACATCCACTTAAAACTCTAACTTACGAAATTATTTTTATGAAACTGAGAGTTGGTTTCAATTCTCACATAGGAGTGCTAGAGGTAGATGAAGGGGTTTCTAGTTACACCAAATCGATATGACATTTGTAAGCCAAAACCAATCACAATTTCTTAAAGTGGAAATGTCACCAAAAGTGATTGAAGTGTTAAAAGGGTATCAAATCTCACCTTGTTTAAGGCATCTAATTGAGTTAGTCATCTTGGTTAAGAAATTTCATGGTGTCTTGGGTCGACATGGATCTTGTTTGAGGTTTTGGTTCCCATCAACAGTTTGACATGGTGCTCCATGTGCATGGTTCTAAGGCCTAATTTTTTTTTTTGCTTAAAATTTTAAAGAAAAATATTTTTGGGAAAGGTAAAATCCATATCATTCATTCTAAGTTGCATTTATATTTTAATATACAACATACTAAAATCCAATGCTAAACAAATAAATGATGAAATGTTTAGTTTGAAGTGAGAGGAAGAGTGATCCATACCTTTTACGCTAATCCCATGATCCCCACATTTGACGAGACCGCATCAACTTTAGGAATTCTAGAAAAAAATTTTGCCTTTCTCATTTCTCTACAAAACTCCACTTTGTGTGCATCTTTCCACCAACACAATCCATGAGAGCACATCTCTATGAGGCATCTGGTCAAACGGTTTTATTGTAGTTTCCTAGATTCTCAAACACCACTAAGGTCATAAAACCATTTCATATCTCTTCAACTATTGTTTCCCAATATATTAAGGTTAAATTTGCAATGTACACAAGATAATTATTGGAAAACCCATTTCATGGATAAGGAATACTAGAAATGAACCCATTCCTCAATTACAGAGACTTTATTTGGATTAAACAACTTATTGGAAAATCTAGGAAGGATTTATAGAGAGGCCTTAGATCATTCAGATACAAGTTTAATGATATAATATCTTTAACTCGATAACAACACATCCATTATATCATCATTTTAGTACTTATTATTGATTGAACTTGGTTGTATGTCTTCTTATGATAAATGAGTGCCAACAATTCATCTTGCATATTTGAAGATAGCCTTTGGCATGGAGAGATATAGTTTACCCAATATGATGAATCAGTAACACAAGAATGAACTGCTTTATTTCAAACCAGAACTTTTTAGTTGATCTAGTTTCATCTATAAATCATACTTTTCATTGTTTTCACATATTTATGTCTAGCTTCAATTCCAAGTTCAATCTTCTTGCATAATTTTTCTTGGTAAACTAACTTTCCATTCTCCCATACTTTTTTATGGTAATCCATACTCAATTTTACAATAATCATATCAATGCAGTTGGGAGTTTTTTGATTAAGGAATGAGGAACACCCATACACTGCCCGCTTAGTACCCAAAACAGTCTCAGAAAACAACTAGAGAAATTTTAATCTCCTATTTTCACTCATGGTGGAAAAATTATAGCATGAGTTATGGAGTCTAGCATGACACTATTGAAAGTTCTTTGCAAAATAAAATACCAAATTCTACATGTCCTATCATCATTGTTTTTCAGATAAGCCTCATTAATTCAGAGAATTTCAGTCAAACACTACATTTTTTATCCAATAGGTCATCCATTTTATCAAACAGTCTATATGCACTTTATACAATAGTCTATGTGTGAGCTTTAACCTTTTCTTATCTTGTCAGATGGGGACGGATGGGTTGAGAAGTTACAGTTTTATCTTTGTGAGAAGGGATAATTTAACCAATAATGGTACTTATTAGGGACAACTATAACATAGCTCCACTAGCACAATCCAATTACTACTAAATTTACAACAAAGGATTGGGTTTCATGTATTAATTCCTCTAGACTTCAAATATTGTGCTTGGATTATTATGCAAGGAAAATGATAGGTCGTAGGCCCCTCCACCTGCCACCCCTGACAAAGGCAGCTCATTGTTTGAAATCAAGACGACACTACATCTCCCACCCCTAATAATAACATTGTCTACAATGCGACACAACACCGAAGCTCAAATGATACATAGGTAAGAAAGTAAAAATTACACATGTTGCTTAACAAAATAACTTTTAAGTATAACACGTACACAATGAAGTCAATTAATTTTTGCAAAATCTTAAGTTTTAATGTTCTTGGAAGATTGGTAGTTAGTTATATTTTATTTAACTTCTTGAATAGTCTTTTCTTTTACAAGATTTCTTAATCTCAAACTCTTAGTATTCATTATTTAGAATTTAAATTTTATTATGTTCCTAGGTGCCTAATAGTAATTGGCCTCACGATGTCACAAAAACTCAACACAACTCAAACGACCCATGAGACATATTGCTACATACTTTCACAGCTGTATCACATCACATGATCACTAATTTCACCATGGAAAGATAATTAGTAGTCCACATGAAAAATAATTTAAAACAAATATGTCATAGGCATATATCCAACACACACATGTGACTGTCAAACAGAAATATCATGTTGATACATATACAATTGGTATCACATGACCAAAAAAACCATTACCGTACTCAACACAAAGCCAAGAAGATATCCAATATTCCATAACAACCAAGGGGAGCATCAAGCCTCAATCATAACAATGTCTTAAAAGACTCACAAGAGTAAACATAACTCATAACACCAACTCCACACATCACAAAACATCACAAAACAATCTCCATATATCTCCCAAAGTAACACAAAACAACTTCATATACCTCCAAAAGAGAATAATCATAGTGCCAAACCAAGCCATGTTGCTCAACCATAGATCCTCACAATAATATCAGGTCATTCAACCATAGAGTGCCATCGATAATATCATGTCACTCAACCATAGAGTGCCATCGAGAACATCAGTCACTTAACCATAGAGTGTGATAAAAAAATCGGGTCACTCAACCATAGATTCTTATCTCTTTTGTTAATATAATGGGATCATGTAACCTTATTGCCTTGGGCACATATAGCCTCATCACCCCTAACCCAAGTGACATAATAACTCGTGGTTCAAAACCCCGCTAGTTATCTCGAACTCCTAGGGTGTACCCCCATACAAAGAAGTGGGTCCATAGGTCCAACCACTCCATGGTGAATCTCATGACCCTATTCCAACACATTAAGAAATTATAACTACCATAACAATCCATCTCAAATTCCAAGTGGCAAAAATCCAAATCCTTGGTCAAGGCTATAAAATTTTAAAAATGAAAAGAAAGTTTAAAACTAAGAAAAAATTGCTAATTAGCCATATTTAGTGCAAAAACCGCAAGTAAGTGTAACCAAATAAAATGCCACCACTACAAGAACACATCAATCAAGAAAATTTTGTTTCTTGAACAATATATTTATCAATTTATATATAAAATAAAAATAGAGAAATAGCACATTACAATCACTATATGCCCTCATAAGACCACCAAAGGGGTACTCATCGAGTTGCTTTGGCACTAGGATATCGAGCCTCAACTCACAAAAATATACATGTAACCAACAATAAGTATATCAAATAATGTAACTATCATAATATCTACCCGAATAATCCCTCCATACTCCCACACAGCTCAATGTAATCAAAATAACATAGGATTGTTCAGTGGACAACCCAATAAGAAAGAGCAGGGGATACCAGTTTACATAAGTTGAGCTTAAGGTGGTGTGCATCCACAATATACCGAGCAAGCTCGGAGTATAATAATCAGATAGAAGTGGGTTTTCATTCTATATAAGACTCCACTTCCTAACTTGTACTTGGTTAAAGATTATGAAAACTTGGTCCATGCCTCCTCTCTCCACACATTAACTCTTGACAATTACTTCCCTTAGGGTCATCTAGTGTAAGGTTCACAACATAAAACATAACTACATCACTAACTCAATGGTAATTCATGCCCATTAACCATATCATCTTATGCATGTTATATATATAGGGTATAACAAAATCATTACTTTCACGCATTATGATACATTTCTTTTCCACATAATTTCACCTAAGGTGTAATTACTGGACATTAAGGGTCATGCAATCACCATATGTTGCTAATTCATGACATGAAACATCACATATTACATGAATTATGCGTATGATTAACACATTAACTAACATTACAACATATTATCAATTGCAATGCAACATGGTGACACACATGATTCATCACAACATGGTGGTGTCATCATGATAAAATCCAATTCACTATACACCAATTTTTTAATGTAACATATCAACACACCTTCATATTACATAATAAAAAAACACTCCAACACTTTGTAGTATGCAATAACATTCTATTCACACACAATAAGGTGGCACATCACATGTGAATTCCTCATTGAGTCCGCAAAAAGGAGAGAAAACACTCTCATTACGAAATGTTATCTCATTTCCTCCACCACTCATTGAAATTAGATAATGGTAGATTCCTATTGAATTAATGTTGATAGTCTCTAGAATCTTGAACCAATGCAAAACGATTCAAGCCTCTCGTGATAAGGGAAAAATCTCATCCAAATCACAATGAAAAGTGGATCTTGGAATGATTCAATTCAAAAGAAAGGAGCAAAGCCACGAAGATGCCACATGTCGACTTGACTCAATTCCCAAAACATAAGGGAGGTGATAGAATCCCAAACTCTCACAAAGCTTCCATGTGGAATCGGTGATGAGGGGCCCACTAAGAAAGGGGATCCTTATTAATATGTAATGAGTCTCATTATGAGTAAACAAGAAGTCAGTGGATGATGTCGCATGTCATCTCGGTGTACTTTCAAAAGATACGAGAAAGGTGAAGACCTTGCAGATGTGCTTGGCCTCTACATAGAGCTCGGCATGAATGGGCCCCGAGTCCAAGTAGAGAATTGATGGCAAGACAATACCACATGTTGGTAGTAATAAAATTTAGACCATCATACAAGAAGAAGGACAAAGAAATTTTTAACTTGAATTTTTAGAAAGGGATTCAATATATAGTTCCGTGTTGAAGGAGCAAACCTAATAATATTTAGATTACCCCCACACACTCAAAGGGACATAAATGGAGCACTTCTTAACCAATTTGTGAAAAATTATGGCATTGGAGTCATGGGTTAAATCTTGAGGTACTGTAATTAATAAATTTGGACATGTAACGAAGATCTAGGGGTGTATTCTTTAAAAAAATCCCACTTCAAGGAAGGTAGTTGCAAAGTAGTTTAGAATGTGATAAATCGGTATGGGTCTCATTCCTTAATAGAAAATCATGGGGCATTATGAGATATATTTGAAAATCTATTTCTACCACTTCATCTCATTCATTACCATCTATAATTGGTTGGAAGGAGAGTTCGTAAATTGTTCTCTTCTCTTCTTCAAATCCTATATATTGTAATCTAGGGCTCACAAAAAAATTTATCTAAAGAGTTAGTCATTTTTATTAGTGACCGTTGTATCTTCTCCATTCGGGGTAATAACATGGAACTCAAGCCTTCTTGTAGAAGCTCTGTAATGGCATTTTTCTTGCCTCTTACTTATTGATTGTTGTATTTTCCACAATTTTGGAGCAATATAAGATGTCATGTGATGCATTTTTTCCATCCTTTGCATGTTTTTTTGTCTCTAATTGCCTTTATTCTTTGTTGGTATATTATTTATATTCCTAATGTTCATTATGAGTTTTTTGAGACTGTTCTTAATGGGTTTGGAATGATGTTATGTGTGAATCTGTCTCTAACCTGTGGCGTATTTCATCCACCCTTTTCATTGTTCACCATTTCCCATTTCATGAAGTTGGATTCTTGATTAACTTCTCCTTTTCCTCGCACATCACTTCACTTAGTTTTTGTGTTATGTTTCATTTTTATCTAACCCTTATCTCACACCTCAAATAAGAAACATCTTCTTTAAAATCTAGAGGTTACCTTAGGGAACACGTCCCACTAACCTAAGGTATCCAATGACTCTGACAATTCATCTGCAAGGATAATTGTCAACAGTTTTCCTGGCACGCTCGGTGGGACTTCAAAGTATCCTATACTTTCATTTCATCAAGTTGGTGTTTTCTTGGTGAGATTCAGCCTATGGAGGCACATACAAAGCACATCTAGTGACTCCATATAGTCCAAATGACCCATTCTCTAATATTGCATACCTTTCTTCCATCCATTTTCATTCATCTTTATTTCCATGTATCTCATTTTCTTTCACTCTATAAAGTTGTGCAATCATGAATACATTCCGATAATGGAATTCACACTTTCAAAGTGGTACCATCAGCTTGTAATGAACTTCACAACTTATCAAAACTATTAGTATGATAAGAACCAGAGCCATTAATTATGCTTACCCATATGATAAATTCCAATATCATTTTATCTATTAGACCTATCAAGGATACATGTATGTATATGATGACTACGGTAAACTAGAGGATGTTGATCTACTAGAGAATATCTAAAGAATGGAGGAAGTCATGGTCTAATCTTGAGCTATAGTGTAAAAAAAGGCATTCATAATAGGATGTAGGGTACCTTGTCCATAGGAAGGCCCTATTCCTAGACATTGTAGATTGAAAGAGAAGCTTGACATCTTAAAGGAATGTTTCCCCTACTTATGCAAAGTGGAATGAGGATATTGAGATATATGAGTGAAGTGTAATAAAACCTTGTCAATGGGAAAGTCAATCACCAACTCTTTGTGTGTCTTTCCCCATTTCCCAAGTGCTACCATGCCATACAAATCCAAGTGTTAAGTTTCCTTCTCCATCTCCTAGCCTTCCATCCCACCTCATTTCTTCTGTCCCTTTTCCTCCCAAATATTCATCCCCTCAATATGAACAAAAAGAAAATCCAAATCCAAAATAAGAGGAGCACATAGGGATGATTGAAATATATTCGTAGGGTTTGAACCATGATTCAAGTTCCCAAGATATTGTATATATATCCCCTATCCATTCTATCCATAAAATGAAACTTTTGAAGGATTTTGATCTTACAAACTTCATGTTTAGAGATTAAGCTACACATAATGGTAAATTTGTATACTCAAATACCATCATATAAGAGGGATAATTTCAAAGACAACAGAAAATGATGAGCTTGATTTCTTATCTGACTTGGAGGAATGTTTTAGCAAGGAGGATCCCATATAAATTACAACCTTTGTGGCTCCATAATTTCTCGAAAATCCTACTACTCATGACAGTCCCCTTGAATCGAATTCAAAAGCTCTTAACGAAGATATAATCATTGAAGGATTTTTTCTTTCAATCAAAGAGTTTGGATTCACCGAAAAGCTACTAAGGAAGAGGAGGAAAAGGAATACAAGGATGACACTACTTCTACACCAATCATCAAATAAGAAGGGAAACTATTTACAAAAGCATAGGAAATTCCAAAACGGCATGCAAACAAATTCAGTTAAGAAAATTATGCAACCATATACCATCAAGATTTTGGCCTCATCGGAGCCAAAGGAGAAGCCAACACCAGTCATGATCACTTTAGAACATTAGGAAAATATTCAAAACCTCAAGGGTCAGCTATAACACCTCCAACCAAATGATAAGCATCTTGAGGAGGTATTCATTTTGTTTGTTAATACCATGGGTAGAAGAGTGGAAAAAAATTCACTCTTATCACAAGAAATATCTATTATTAAATTAATCACATGGTCATCCTTTATAAGGAAGGGAAGCTATTTCTCCTTACCTATTTTAGGATTTTTTTATCTTTTCCTATTTTGGTTAGTGTAGGAGTAGGAGTAGATTTTATTTCTGTAAAAAAATCTTTCACACACTCTACATGTCTCACTTAAGGCATGTATGATTTAATATTTTGTATATAGCTCTTGTTCATATTTCTTCAAAGGTACAACACATCGGGTCCTTCAATATTTATAGCAAGAGGATCCACAATTCAATGTAACATGCCAAGCTACATATCAAACAAATACAGAGCAACTAAAATCAACTATGGAGGCAACCTTGTAGACTCTCTCCACAAAGTGAATTACCACAAAGCTTCTATATCCCTAGAAGGATCGAATGATAGCCCTGCACTCCATGTTTAGATCAACTTATGATATGTTCTCCATGCCAAATGGATAGATAAAAGAAGTTGGTTCATCCCATTTAGCATGTTAATGTCCCCCTTGAGTTGTTAGAATCAAGTATCTAATTTCCACCACCCTGCCCGTTGAAATTAGATAACAGGAAGATTGTTACCGAATTAATCTGGGTAGCATCTAGAATCTCAAACCAATGCAAAATGAGTCAAGCCTCTAGCAATATGGGTAAAAATCATCCAAATCACGATGAGAAAGTGGAGCTCAAAATTATTCAATTCAAAACAAAGAAGCAAACCCACGGAATAGGGCATGTGTCGACCCGACATAATTACAAAAATAGAAGGGAGGTGACAGTAATCCCAAACTCCCGTGAAGCTTCCACATGGATTCAATGGTGAGGGGACCATTACTAAAGGGATCCTTATTAATATGTAATGATTCTCATTATTATTCAACAAGAACCCATCGAAGATGATGTGTGTTAGTTCACCATACTTTCAAAAGATACGAGAAAGGAAGAGACCTTGGAGATGTGTTTGGAATCTACATAGATCTCGACATGAATGGACCCCGAGTTTGAAGAATATAATTAATGATGGGACAATGCCATGTGTAGGAAGTAATGAAACTTAGATCATCATACAAGAAGAAGGGTGAAGAAATTATTAACTTGAAGTTTCAGCAAGGAGACAATATACAATTCCGTGTAGAAGGAGCAAACCCGCTAATATGTAGATTACCCCTCCACACTAAAATGGCATAAATTGGAACATTTCTTAACCTATTTACGTAAATTCTATGCCATTGGATTCATCACTCACATCCCGAGGTACCACAATCAATAAATTTAGCTATGTGATGAAGATATGTAGGTGTATTCCTTCAAAATGAACCCACTTCAAGGAAGGTGGTTGTAAAGTAGTTGAGAATGTGATAAATGAGTATGGATCTCATTCCTTAATGAAAGATCATGGGGCAATGTGAGATAGATTTGCAAAGCTAGTTCTATCACTTCATCTCAATCATTACCATATGTAAGTTGTTGGAAGGAGAGTTCAAAAAAAAAATTCTTCTCTTATTCACATCCTATATATTGTAATCTGGGAGGCTCACAAAAATATATATCTAAAAAGTTGTAAATTTTTCATTGGGGCCCCTTTTATCTTCTCCATTCGGGGTAAGAACATGCAACTCAAGCCTTCTTCCAAAAGCTTTATAATAGAAGTTTTATTTCCTATTACCTACTAATTGTTGTACTATGCAAACTTTTGGAGCAATATAAGATATCCTATGATGCATTTTGTCCATCCTTTGCATGTTTTTATTGTCTCTAATATCCTTTATTCACTTTGTTGGTATACTATGCATATTCCTAATTTTTGTTACAATTTTTAGGAGACTGTGCCTAATGGATTTGGAATGATGTCATGTGTGAATCTATCTTTGGCATATGGTGCATTTTGTACAACTTTTTCATTGTTCACCGTTTCCCATTTCGTAGTTGGATTCTTGATTAACTTTCCTTTTTTAGCGCATCACTTATGTTAAGCTTTGTTGTATGTTTAATTTTTCTCTAACCCTTATCTCACACATCGAGAAGAGATAACTTCTTTAAAATATTGAGGTTACCTTAGGGCGCACGTGCCACTAACCTAAGGTATCCAACAACTCTGATGGTTCATCCACAAAGATAATCATCAACAAAACACATCAACATGACAAAAAATAGGCACCAAGTGACATGCATAACATGTGCATTATTAATATCACAATTACAACATTGGTTACATCACAACATATATCACATTACTCTTCCCATCTCCACTGCCATGATGCAAGATCATCACAACTACAATCTATACCAGAGGTTTGAGAGCATGAACCTTGCTCGATACCATACGTAACACCCACATTTTACACAAAAAAATACAACATACATAATAACATGATAATTTTTGTTATTACATTGTTTGAAACATAACATCACATAGGATCACTTAGGCTAATTCATAATAGAGTGCCCACATCCCTTCGACACTATTTTTCCGATCGTCGACTATGGATTATGTATTAGAGACTATTTTGGGTTGGTTTAGTATGAAGTTAGATTATGGACTTCATTACTGACTGGACTTATACAGGATGCATGATGATTATTATAAACATTATATATATATATTGATGTTTTATTTGACGTAGTTATATCATTGATGCTATCTGGATATGTGATGTTTAATCATTTGATTATATATAGAAAATGAAAAATTTAAATGATGATAGAATGGTTGATTTAATTTATAAAATGATATAGTCGTTATTTCGATGTTGTGTTATGCAGTTATACTTACGATGCTTAGATTTATATTATATTATTTTTTAGCGTTCTGATATGGCCATGAGACTGAAGGAGGTATTTGTATTTTGCAGCTATTTATTTTATATCACAAAGACACATCGGGGATTGGAGACTTACCAGAATAGAATTTTGGATGGATTCAACATGGTCACCATGGCAACTAGTCGTTTACGTGTTGTTTGTTGTTGGGGGGTTCCCATGGGGGATCACCTTTATATGTGACCATGGGGGTTTGTGTGTGTTTGTATGTGGTCCTTCTTTTATTGTTATCTTGCATGTGTTTTATTTGTGAATGTGTCCATTCCTTTATTTAAATAGAATGTGAAAGATAAATTTAAATGAGACTTGCTTAAATATAGTTATTAATGTGTTGATCCTTGCATTTAATGTGTGTAAGAGAGTTGATCTTTGGAGTATAAAACACTTCACCATCTTGAAACTCAGATTTGTACTTGGAGGGTATTTTTGGAAGCTTTTGGGACAAGATAAACTTGTCCCACACCCATTAAAAGATTCATACCAACTTTATCTTGATTGGAGTGTTTACTTTTTCCTCTTAAATGCATTTTTGCTTGTCAATCTTGCTTGTGTAAGTGTACTTTCTTACAAAAAATTTATTGGATGTCCTTGAGGTGTAAGTGGAGGCTTGCAAGTAAAGTCAATTTGATTGGCATGAGGACATTACATTTCTTTTTGGTTTTCATTTTTGGAGGATGATTATTTTCCACTTGCATTTTTGGGAGAGAGTTGGAAGAGTCACATTTTTTTCTATTCTTCTTTTTGGTTGTTTTGGGGCTGCATGTTTTGGAAGCCATTGGAGTTCTTCTCTTGCTGGAATGTTTGTTGTTTTGGAGCTGCACGTTTTGGAAACCATTGGAGCTCTTCTCTTGCTGGAATGTTTCCTATTAGATTGTCTCCTTGGCATTAGAGAGAGCTACTTTTTTGGACTGTCATTTCATCATCATTCAAGCTTGTTGTTGGACTATCTTTTGGCATTTGAAGCTATTGTTTTTGGACTATCATTTCACCTCCATTCAAGCTTGCTATTGGACTATTTTTGGCATTTGAAGCTGTTGTTTTTGAATTGTCATTTGGGAATTCTTTTTTGTTTTTTGGGACTGTTTTGGTGGATATTCAAGTGACTGTTGGGGCTGCATTCTTCGCATTTGATGATGTTGTTTTTGAATTTTGATTTGGGCATTCTTGTTGCTGTTTTGAGGACTATTTTGGTGGAAATTCAAGTGACCGTTGGGGCTGCATTCTTGTATTTGAATATTGTTGTTTCTAAACTGTGAGTTGGGCATTCTTGTTGCTGTTTTGAAGAATATTTTGTGGACATTCAAATTAATATTTGGGGTTTTCTTTTATTTCTTGCAAAGGTGTTGTTATTGCTATCGTATGGTAAGAGCTTTTTCATCTTCATACTCGTTGTTTTCTTGCATGTTATTATGGAATGTAAATGTGTGTCTCTTCTCCATTTGTTTGGTTGGGTAGACTGCCTAGGGATGGTGTAGGAGAAGGCTATGGGGAATCATTATGGGGGGGCATAAGGGAATGCCATGGGCATCGAGTTATGTGGAGGGAGTTTTGGGTTTGGGATCCACCATGGAAAATAAATAGCTTGCATTTCTTACTTGTGGGGGGGCATAAGGAGGGGTTGGGAGGCATAAGGTTTATGGGATATGATATGTTACATTGGTGGTATGATTATAGGTGGATGCTCGTTCCCAATTGGGAGGCATAAGAAGCTTCCCCCATAGTCCTTGCTCCTTTGGCTTGATTAAATAGAGCCTATGTGCTGTTTGATTGTGAAATACAGTGGAAATTTGTATGTGTGTCTTGGTTGTTTTGTTGTTAAAAATATACTTGTGTGTGTTGTGGAAGCCTATGGATGTTGCCATGCATTGAACCCCATCTTTCATTATGTTGTGGTTGGGGCTACGAGGGGCAATGACAAGAGAGGCTTCATCTCTTCATTGGATATCTTGGTTGGGCGGAGAGCATTTCCTTTCCCCCTCTCTTCTTGTTGTGATCAATCGAAGGAAACATCTAAAGCATGCTACTATTTTGGAATCAGTCATGATGTAGAGTTAACATCCATCATTGTTAGTTTACTTCTTTCTACCATTTCCTTTTCCCACTCTATGTTGATGGACTGTAACTTTCATTATATTGTAAAGATGTTGTTTTGACCATACAAGATGTATTTTGATTTGAGAAAGGGAAACAATCTTGTCTTCTTACTATTGAGAGAACTGTTATGGGATTGTATTTGTGCATTCATCGCATAATGAAAAAGAGATATGTTTCTGCCTCCATTGGATTGCATTTTTCCAAGTTGATTTCTCAATCGTAATGTGACTTCATGCTTGAAAGAGTGTAAAGGGATCGAGTTTTGTTTTGTATATTACATTTGAAATGATTAAAACAATTACTTTATTGCATCCATTAGTATGAGTTGGTGTAAGTAAGAATTATTGAAATGCATTTAATTACTTGTTTTGGAATGTTGGAAGAAAATATTGCATAAGGGAATTATGTTGTTACTTTTCTTGTTGGGAAACGTTCAATCTATAAAGAATAAGAAGAACTTCGTTTAGATCTTGTTATCAATCATTGAAGAAAGAATTTTGTTTTAAGATAGCATGAAATGACTTTAAATGATGTTCTTACATACTTAAGAGTTGTTGTTTCAGTCAGTTAGAATGTAGTAATATGATCTTCCCTTACTTCACTTTGCATGTATGCTTAATCAACCAATGAATGAACCAAACAACCCCTCAAACTGTTAAGTAATGAATGAAGTGAACCAACTAAGCCTTGCAAGACCAAAACAAACCCAAGACAGACCTGCACACTCAAGGAATTTACCTTAGAAGCTTTCAATCAAACAAATTTAACAAAATGACTCACTCAGAAAATTTTCGCCTTGACCGGGATTCTATAGGATTTTTCTACAAAAATGACCAGCTAAAACTCATCTAATCCTAAGTTTTATGACTTCTATACAAAGTAGACGTTGTTTCCTTTCCAAAAAGTCCAATTTTATCAAAAATTAAGTTCCCATTCAAAAGTTATAGCATTTTGAAGTTCTTGTTGTAGGTAGTTCTAGAAGATGCTACTCATTGTTGTACGTGCACAACCAGAGTTGCTACGGGTAGGCCTGGATGTTCTACAAGTGGCTATAGGTGCACATTCATAGTTGCTATGGTCAGGCTTGGAGTTGCTATGGGTGGCTGTAGGTGCATAGCCAGAGTTTCTATGGGAAGGCTTGCAGTTGCTACAAGCAAGCCTAGAGTTGCTACCAACGGTTTGTAGGTGCACAACTAGAGTTGCTACGGGAAGGCCTGGAGTTGCTACGGGTAGGCTTGTAGTTACTGTAGGTAGGCCTGGAGTTGCTATTGGTAGATGTAGGTGCACAACCAAATTTTCTACAGAAGGCTTGCGATTCTATGGATCATTGTAGGTGTATAGCCAATTGCTACGGGATGTTATAGGAGTACATCCAGCCATCGCAGCTCTTGTAGGAGGACAACCAGTTGCTATGGGCTATTATAGGAGCATAGCCGGAGTTGCTACGGGTTGGGGCCTACTACTTCAAAATCTTATGGCACCTTGTATTTTGTACATGGAGACATCAGAAACATCAGTTTGCACAAGAGACAAGATTCACCAAAGTAAATAAGTATATTAGATCTTAATGAACATATAAAACTAAATATATGCAAAATCATAACTTTGATCTCCTCTTGTGGTAGATTCAAATGTGCATGTGTCTTAGACTATGCTTGTGATAGTATTTAAACAAAAAAAAATTATTCCTCTTTTAGCTAACTAAGCCTAGGTTAATCATAGATCTACAGAGGGTTGGTTTATGGGTGTTACACTTTGGTATCAGAGCAATGGTTCAAAATCTTGGGCCATTGGGCACACTAGAAAACTTGAGACATGAATTGTAAACCTAACACACTTTTGAATCTAAGAAAACAAACTTGTTTGAAAATTGAAGAAGAAATAAGTATGAAGGAATAATACATTACTCTATTCATTCAAACTGCCAGAATTAAAATGATAATAAAATAATAATAAGTTTTTCGAGTTGTTGTGCTTGCTTAGTGACATTTTTTCTAAACCCGAGGTAACTAAGAATGTTAGATTAAATTGATTTTTTGAACTTCTATTATAATGGAAACTTGGTTCCCTTTTTAAATGTGTTGTTTTACAAGTACTAAAACTTGATTTAAATTGTATGATGTATTAAGCCCTTTTTTGAGACCCTTCCTTTTAGAGTTGTTAGAATGATGAGTCATATAATGTGATCCTTTTGATTGGACAAGAGTAGTGGTTGTGTTCTAGGTCGGAAGAGGTAATTAGAAGGTTTTTAGAGCTTCCTTCCTTGAGTGGTTATGAAAGGGGGATTGGTTGTCGCTTTCCATGTTATTACTCGTATGAGAGGGTGGACACTAAGTCTCGGGTGTCGCCTAGGACTGTCAACACCAATCCAAAGACTATGATAATTCTTCACCAGAACTCCTCGTGCTATGATTATTTACTAATGCACACCTTTAGTTTGGTGGATGTAATCTGAAACAAAACAACAACATAACACAAGAATACCATCGACTATGATAAGACAATGATGACAAATCTGAAATATCAAAGTAAATTATAATATTAACATGAAATTGTTACAATCTCACCCATGAGGTACTTCAAGTGTTATTGACTTCACTTTCCTTTCACCAAGACTATGGGAGAAACTTTACAATTACACCTCTTAATGGCTTCTTCAACACACCTTTAAACTGATGGCTTCCTTCGCACACTTCCTACAATATTTCTCACTACTTCCTTCTATGCTAAATGAGGGGGGTGGCCTCTCTATTTATAGAACTTCCAGCTTATCCATCTTATCTCCGAGATAGGATAAGAAATCCACTCGATGAATCATATTCCATACCTTAACTCTTATCTCGTACATGTAAGCTTATCTTTTAAGATAAGATAAACCTTATCATTTTACATGGGTTCCACATTTTTAGACTTTTTACAAATAAAATATACAAAACATTTATGACCTCACTCCTTGTCCTTATTACCAATATAATATTTCTAATTCCTAATCATGTAGACCCTACTTCTCTAATTACCCAAACTTTGACATTTTAACATTACCGGACCACTTACGACAAATATTTACTTTTACAACATTCCTATTGTACTTTGATCATTCATCGTACTCCACATTATTGGCGGCACCATACCGACGGCATCGTTATCTTCTATCGACGCTACTACTAAGTATACTTAACAAAATCCTATTCCTAATACATACATTAATGAAATAGAAATTATGAAAGAAAATTTTAGTGTCAACATCTTCCCCTTCCTAGCTTCTACTCCGTCCTCGAGAGTAGACTCTTCTCTGGTGCTTGGAAAATCTTCAACTTTTCATGGTTGACCCATTTCATAATGGGAGTGCCATCCAATTCCTCCAATCGGTATGTACCATTTTCATGTACAGCTTTATTTTGTAGGGCCCCATCCATTTTGGAAGAAATTTTCTCTCTTCTTCTTTTTTGTATCTCGGAATCATATACTAGAACCAAGTCATTCACATGAAATGGAGACCACCGGATCTTTTGATCAAAGTATTCCTTCTCGCTTCATTTTCTTCTCGGGCTTGTATCCTTTGTTATTTCTCTCATTTCCTCCAAAGAAATGAAGATGTACCAACCTTTCTTTTATTGAATCACTTTCATCCATCCTTTCATTTTTCATAACTCTCACAAAGGGGGAATATCAAACTCAATAGAATAATCGGATCAATGCCATAGGCCAACCTGAAAATGGGGAGTATCCTATCGCTGACTTTGATGTTGCCCTATATGCCCACAATGCTACATTGGGAAATCACCATCATCACAAGATGATCCTAAACCATCATAGGCTCGAGAGAGTGCATCTACATTGACATGCTTCTTTCCCGGCCTATCTATAATATCAAATTCAAACTCTTGTAGCAAAATTATCCATCTTACTATCCTCCCTGATGGGTTAGGCTTATTTACAATATATTTTAGAGCCTGATGATCTGTTACAACTAGAAATTTTTTCCCTAGCAAGTAATTTCTAAACTTCTTTACAGCAAAAATGATAGCCAGAGCCTATTTTTCAGTTATAGTATAATTTACCTCAGCACTGCTCATTTGTTTGCTCCCAAAGTAAATTGGATGTTCATTCCCATTTTCATCCTTTTGGCTCAAAGTACTTCCTAGTGCTGCATCTGAGTCATCAGTGTACATAATGAATGGCTTGCTCCAATCTGGATTCTTCAAAACAGGTGAAGACACCAGGGCTTCCTTCAATTGTCCAAAAGCTTCATCCACCTTATTTCCTGGTTCATAAGTAACATCCTTCTTCAAGAATGGGTTAGTGGCTATGCAATCTTTAAGAAATTCTTGATGAACCTTCTATAGTAACCCACATGGCCTAAAAATGATCTCAACTTACTTCTATTAAGAGGAAATGGTAAATCTTTGATTTTTGAAACTTTATCAGGATCAGTACCAATACCATCTCTGGATACAACATGCCCTAACAAAACAACTTTAGAACATCCAAAGACACTTTGTAGGGTTTAGTGAGGCTTGTGCTTCATCTAACCTTTGAAATGTCAGTCTCCATTTAGTGCAAGTGGTCCAACTTGCTCCCATAGATGCAAAAATAATTTAGAAAATACTCGATGAAGGTCCCAATGTAGGGTTCAAACACCCTATTCATCAAACGCTGGAATGTTGCTGGAGCATTACACAACCCAAAAGGCATAACTCTATAAGCAAACGTTCCCCAAGGAGTGGTGAACGTGGTCTTTAGCTGATCTTTCTTTGCTATACGAACTTGGTTGTAGCCGCTATATCCATCAGCAAAACTATAGCACTCTTGGCCAGCTACTTCATCCAAGATCTGATTTGAAAATGGAAGAGGGTAATGATCCTTCTTTGTTGCCTTATTGAGCTTCCTGTAATCAACACAAATGCGTAGCTTCCCATTCTTTTTTATTGAGATCACAATGGGAGAAACCCATTCTGAATTCTCCACAGCAAATATGAATCTTGCATCAAGTAACTTATCTATTTCTTCTTTTACAGTCTTGGAGAAATTAGGATTCATTCTATATGGCATTTGCTTTATGGGCTTAGCACCATGTACAGCCAATAATACAATGTTCTACCCAACTTACTTGACGGAGTTCCTTGTAATCAAAAGTGAATAGGTGTATGTACCTTCAAAAGAGCTAGAGGTAGGATTCCTTCTCACTCTCCATCACAAAAGATCACCAATATTTATTTGTTGGAGAAGATCATCAACTTCTTCTTTAGATAATTTTATGGGGTCATGAGTTGGTGTGACTGGAAGGATATCCATGACTCGAAACATCCACCTCGCTTTCTTCATCTTCTAAAGTGTCCACTTCACCGGTACTAGAGTAATTAGAGGATGTTCAATCATCGCCATCACTTGAATCCATAGGTTCTGCCTTATGATGTCAAGGGATCACATTTATCTTCACCCTCTCTCTACCACGTCCAAGTTTCATGAAACCTTCATTCCCGTAATTTCTTGCATGAACTCTCCTTAGCCATGGTCTTCCCAAAGATCATTGGGTACACAATAAAGATTATTTTTTATCACCCGAAAATCTACCACACATACCACACCCATAACAGATATTGCCACATTTGAAACTACACCTTCTGGTTTAGTTTTTCCTTTATTTAATGACCTTAACATAAGTGTTGAAGGGCGATCAATTTTTAAAACCAACATATTCATTACAGACTCGGTCATTACATTAACTGCAGCACCTCCATCAACTAAGACATCATGAATTTAAATGCCATTACATAATACCTCAGCTTGTGGAGCATAGGGATTCGCCTCGCCTCCAAAATAGGGACCTCAACCTCCTTCCTTCGTCGAGCATTGAGTCCACTTCGCAACTCCCGCCTCTTCTCAGAAGACATAGCCAAGAGTTGACCATATGTAATATTTGCAGGCCTTTTGGACAGATCTTCCAAGATGGAGTATGGTCCTTGCCCTTGTGAAATCGAAAAATCCTACACACCCAAATTTCTTCTCCTATGTTTCTTACTAGTTTCTTCTTCAATCTTCTTAGGATCATTTCCATCTTGATTATCTTTTTCTTTCTTTATTTTTGTTACAAACACATCTACTTCATTATTTCTGCTCTTATCTACTACATCAAAAGAATTCACAGTGCTTTTCCTTTATCATTATCTCCTTTACCAGTGTAGAAGCTCTATCTCGAAAATTATACTTATAATGACCCTTTTTATAACAACCATAACAAACAACTTCAAAATATTTCTTTTTGACCTCTATCTCCTCCCTGAGAACTAAATTCCTTTCCTTGAAGAAGATTAATAGTTAACTGACCCATCTTTTTGAGTAGATCTTCATACTCAGTAGATGTACTAGGAGAAATATTTGTGCTCACCGAGAGTGGTTGTGGATTCTGACCAAAGGTGCTGGTGTAGGCTCTACTTTAGCAACAATTTCTTTGGGCTCCTCTTCCATGCTTTCTTCTTGCCTTCTTGCAATCTCCTTTGCTTGTTCAATGGTAGTTGGGCGGTCATACTTCACTCGTTGTCTGATCTCTGGCTTCATCCCAAGAATGAAGTGCTTACAGAGGAGATTATCCACGCCATTCATCAACCCATCCGCTAGTCCTTCCTTTCAGATTTGGGCATCGAGCTTCCTCCTTAGCTCTAGAACACGAGCATGATAATCCCTTATCTTCTCCTTCTCTCCTTGGGATAGCTTTGTGATCTCGATCATGAGATTTGTATATTTCGTTGTTCACCAAATTCTTCAAGAAAACTTTCGCTAATAAATCCCATGAATTTTTCACATTATCACCTAGTGTTTCAAACTACCTAAGCTCACAACCATCCATAAAGGTAGGAAAAATTTAGTCGATTGTTCCTTCTTATAAGGCCATTACAAATACAAGATCGCTTAAACTCTTGAATGAAAGAAGAAGCATCTTCATTAGATTGAGCTGAAAAAATAGGAATCTTTCCCATTTTCAAAAGTAACCACCGTGAAATACCAACTCATAAGTACAATCAACAAGACTTATGTGTACAAATAATTGGAATCACTATACTAGAAAGTGACTTTACACCTTTCTACAAAAAAATAGAAATGACCACGGTAAACTATGGTAAAACTTGACCTCATGCGGTAAAAACTGACTTTATCAGGTAAACACTATTCACCGTGAAAAGTGAAGTTACTACGGTAAATATTATTCATGGTAAAAGTGAAGTTATCATGCGGTAAATACTATTCACTAGTAAAAAGTGACTTTATCATGGTAAATACTATTCCATGGTAAAATGATGGCTTTACCATGGTAACTACTATGCACAAGAAAAACAAGGTTACCCTCTAATTGATTTTTGACTAAGTGGGAATATCTCTCCAGAATGGTCCCGCAATGGAACCAAAATGTCAACACCAATCCGCACTATGATAATTCTTCACCGAACTCCTCGTGCTATGATTATTTACTAATGCACACCTTTAGTTTGGTGGATGTAACTGAAACAAAACAACAACATAACACAAGAATACCATCGACTATGATAAGACTAATGATGACAAATCTGAAATATCAAATTAAATTATAATATTAACATGAAATTGTTACAATCTCACCCATGAGGTACTTCAAGTGTTATTGACTTCACTTGCCTTTCACGAAGACTATGGGAGAAACTTTACAATTACACCTCTTAATGGCTTCTTCAACACACCTTTAAACCGATGGCTTCTTTCACACACTTCCTACAATATTTCTCACTACTTCCTTCTATGCTAAATGAGGGGGTGGCCTCTCTATTTATAGAACTTCCAAGCTTATCCATCTTATCTCTAAGATAGGATAAGAAATCCACTCTGACGAATCATATTTCATACCTTAACTCTTATCTGTACATGTAAGCTTATCTTTTAAGATAAGATAAACCTTATCATTTTACATGGGTTCCACATTTTTAGACTTTTTACAAATAAAATATAAAAAATATTTATGACCTCACTCCTTGTCCTTATTACCAATATAATATTTCTAATTCCTAATCATGTAGACCCTACTTCTCTAATTACCCAAACTTTGACATTTTAACATTATTGGACCACTTACGATAAATATTTACTTTTTACAACATTCCTATTGTACTTTGACTATTACCGTACTCCACATTATTGGCGGCACCGTACTGATAGAGCCGTTATCTTCTATCAGACGCTACTACTAATTATACTTAACAACATCCTATTCCTAATATATACATTAATGAAATAGAAATTATGGAAGAAAATTTTAGTGTCGATAGGACCAATCCTGTATGTGTTCTTGGAACTAACGTTGAGGTAGAGTTGCCCTATTGTTGGCCATGAAAGGTCATGGAGTGAATTTTGTGTTAACTTTTGTGTTTTACATTCGTAATCTTGTGTATTTTATCAAGGACCAACATCTTATTTTATGATTGGATTAAAGAAGCTCTGAGGATCTTTTATTTATTTATAATTCTTGTAAGAATTATCAAACTTTGTAATGCAGCTACTTAGCCACTTTTATTGATTTTTGATGTTTCTTGAACTTTATTTGATTGATGATTCAGAGCTCATGATGTTGTTGGCTACTTAGCTTAACATTATGCGATTCTCACTTAGATGTTGTTGGGCTGGCCCTATGTTGTTTGTCTCGTAATATTTTGTCATGTAGGGGTACACCCTAGGTGTCTTAAATGTCCTTTTAGGTGCTTAAAGTCATGCCTTGGTTATGGATGCATGGAACCTTGAGTGTTTCTAAGGTCTTAGAGTGACCATTTTTGTTGCTTGACCTTGCTAGAAAGAAACTTTGTTGTGTGGTGTGGTCTAGAGGGCAATCGGCATGCTGGTAGTCGTGATTCTATTTCAACTGGTAAGATCTTGACCCTCGTCGAGAAGAAGTGTTTATTTATGGGCTTTTATATTTTGTTAGGATTGGATTTCCTATGGTTGATTGTAAAAGTTACTTTGGAAAAGTGTTTGTTTTGATAGTGAATTTTCATTGATGGCATGTTAAATTATATCTTGGGTTCTGGTTGCATCATAGAAAGTTTTGACTCATAGAATGTGTGCATCTTGGTAATTGTGGATAGATTTAATCCTTTCGGGAAGTTTGTTTATTTAAGTGTACTTGTTTTACTCTCTTGACTTATGAATAAGTTTACCCTTACCTTAAATTTCATTTACTATGAATAAAATTCTATGACCTATTAATCTTTGGGTTACTTGGAAACACTTATGGATGCTTTGGGTCTTTTGGATCTTTCTCTTAGAAATGTTAGTTTGGTATATATTAATAGATAATCTTAGTAGTGCTTATATTGTACTCCTCTCTTTTAAAAAAACTAAAACTAAAACTCTTTGTTGTTAAGTTCATGATTTGGTAAATTATTTGGTTGCCCCATTGGATTGGATGCCTTTTAGTGTGGATGTGGTTCCTTGGAGTAAAGATGCATTGTCATCTAGTTTCTTGGCTTGTGTTATCTTGTTGGGACATGAGTATTGATTGGAAAACCTTCTTTGGTTATTAGGGGAGTAAAATGTTACCATCCTAAAAAAATTAAAAAAAATAAATTAAAACCTTAATAGATTCGTAAAAGTAATATTATACCTCTTTAATGAGCCTTTCTCAAAAATTTCTTATGAAACTTGTGGATAACCACTAAGAATTTTTAATGATGCTTGAAATTATTCAGTGAATTTTTGAAATCTTGGTGTGATTCATGTTGGTTCATTGTTTCCTAGTTCTTACAGAAAAATTAATAATGTGTTTTCTATGTTGAATGTCTCTTGTTCCTTTAGAATCAGAATGTGGTGTGCTGATTGTATCTCCTTCCCATAAAAGTAATTTTGTGATGTGTTTGAGCTATCATTCTCATCAAAAGTTGATTGATAAGATGACTCAACCAAAACACCATAAAACTATAATTAAGGAGATTTGACCTTGGAACTTAACTGGAGCATAGAAAAGGGAAGTGATCCTTGTTTTACCCTTGGTAGAGTAATAGAAGAAAAAAAAACCATGTAGAAGAATAGAAGGGAAATATTGTCCATCCACCTTCCTTGCTAGTAAACTAAATGCTCTCTGCCTATACAGAATGGTGAGACATCATGCCCACCTTAGTGGTGCTCTTTATAATGTAAATTGATGATGTCATAATAGAAGGAAGTTTGTAACTAAGGAAGCATGAAAGGAATGTTCTTAACAAGCAAAGCTATAAATTTTGAATTAATAAGTTGATTTATAAAATGGGTAAAATTTATGTGTATTGAGTGCAATATATAGTTGAAATTGTAGTTTTGTCACCTAGTTGAAATTTTGAAACACCCGGTGGATAGTAATGTGTTCTAGCTGCTTATTACTTCTTGTCCATGGATGTATGTGCCTTCTTGTGGGAGTTTTGGGTCATCACATCCTTATCATCCCATATCTCGATGGATGTGAGTTGTGGTCCTTTTGGATTGAGACTTATCTATTGTTTGAGAAGAAACCACCATGCGTGTTGTCTTGTCCTTGGAGACCTAAGTTATTGTAATGTTAAGGAAGCATATGTTAAGGATAAAAGATAACTTTGGGAAGTATTATTTTATTCATATTTTCTTGGGTAACCTTGTGGTTGTATCCCTTCTTCCCATTAGGATGGAAAGTGGAAGATGATGTTATTCACCTTTGGATTTGATTGGACCCCGTGTTACTTGTTGTTCTCCCTAACAACCTTGAATGGTCCTTTGTGTTCCTTGTTCTCTCTCTATGATTATTCTAATCTTGAGTAGGAAATAAGATAAATAATCCCTATTGTTCTTTAATGTATGGTGCTTGAATTCTTATGTTAGTCATTAGGGAGATATATATATATATATATATATATATTATATATATATTTCTTTGCTATATGGTTGACTTATTTAGATTTGGTTGGTATGGTGTGTTCGATTCTTAAAACAAAAGTGTAAAAATCAGACTATAGGAAAACCTTGTGGTCGTGACTTTGCTTGCTTTACCATGAAAAGTTAATTGTGCCCTCTCGAGTTATATAATTGCTTTCCCTAAATAGTTCTGTGATTGTAAATGTTTTTCTCGATTTTGGTGTCCTTGTTGATTAACCTCATCTTGTGTGATCTCAAATTTGTGGGACCTTGCGTACACTTGTTTCTCGTGCAAAATTGGTCATATTCAATTTTGCTAGCCTTGTATGGAAAACAAACCTTGAAAGAATGGCTTAAACGTGTAAAAACCTTAACTTTTATTAATGTGGCATGTGTATCGGTGGGAATCAGGTGGTCATCTCAAGTTTATGGAAATTTTCCATGTAATTCCCTTCCTTGGTGGTTACTCTTGATGATCTTTTGGGAACTCTTTTTGTTATATTGTTATGTGTTGTATCTTGTTTGATAGCATAAAGTTACTCCTTAGATTCTTATGTTCATAGCCTTACATGCTGAAAGTTTAGAACTCATCCCTTGCAATCTCCCTTCTTCTGCTGAATTATATTGGACCAAACTAGAGTTCTGTAGACCCACACTTGTTGAAGCAAAGAAATTCCAAAAAGAGCATGATCCTTTCTCTATTGCATTGTTTCCACATCTGTTCCAGTGACTTCCAGGAGGAAGTCGAGTCTAAGGGGAGGGGGATGTAGTGCCCACTTCCCTTCGACACTATTTTTCTAATCGTCAGACTATGGATTATGTATTAGACACTATTTTGGCTTGGTTTAGTATGATGTTGGATTATGGACTTCATTACTGACTGGACTTATACAGGATGCATGATGATTATTATAAACATTATATATATATATATATATATATATATATATATATATATATATATGTTGATGCTTTATTTGACGTAGTTATATCATTGATGCTATCTAGATATGTGATGTTTAATCATTTGATTATATATAGAAAATGAAAATTTTAAATGATGATAGAATGGTTGATTTAATTTATAAAATGATATAGTCACTATTTCGATGTTGTGTTATGCAGTTATACTTACGATGCTTAGATTTATATTATATTATTTTTTAGCATTCTGATATGGCCACAAGGTGAAGGAGGTATTTGTATTTTGCGGGCTATTTTATATCACAGTAGACATCGGGGGATTGGAGACTAACCACAACAGAATTTTGGATGGATTCAACACAGTCACCATGGCAACTAGTCGTTTGCATGTGGTTTGATGTTGGGGAGTTCTCATGGGGGGATCACCTTTATATGTGACCATGGGGGTTTGTGTGTGTTTATGTGGTCCTTATTTTATTTTTATCTTGCATGTGTTTTATTTGTGAATGTGTCCATTCCTTTATTTAAATAGAATGTGAAAGAAATGAGACTTTCTTAAATATAGTTATTAATGTGTGTAAGAGAGTTAATCATTGGAGTATAAAACACTTTACCATCTTAAAACTTGGATTTGTACTTGGAGGGTATTTTTGGAAGCTTGTGGGACAAGATAAACTTGTCTCACACCCATTAAAAGATTCATACCAACTTTATCTTGATTGGAGTGTTTACTTTTGCCTCTTAAATGCATTTTTGCTTGTCAATCTTGCTTGTGTAAGTGTACTTTCTTACAAAAATTTAATTGGTTGTCCTTGAGGTGTAAGTGGAGGCTTGCAAGTAAAGTTGATTTGATTGGCATGAGGACATTACATTCCTTTTTGGTTTTCATTTTTGGAGGATGATTATTTTCCACTTGAATTTTTGGGAGAGAGTTGGAAGAGTCACATTTTTTTCTATTCTTCTTTTTGGCTGTTTTGGGGCTGCATGTTTTGGAAGCCATTGGAGTTCTTCTCTTGCTAGAATGTTTGTTGTTTTGGAGCTGCATGTTTTGGAAACCATTGAGCTCTTCTCTTGCTGGAATGTTTGTTATTAGATTGTCTCCTTGGCATTAGAGAGAGCTATTATTTTGGACTTGTCATTTCATCATCATTCAAGCTTGTTGTTGGACTGTCTTTTGGTGTTTGAAGTTGTTGTTTTTGGACTATCATTTCACCTCCATTCAAGCTTGTTATTGGACTGTCTTTTTGGCATTTGAAGCTACTGTTTTTGAATTGTGATTTGGGCATTCTTGTTGCTGTTTTGAGGACTATTTTGGTGGACATTCAAGTGACTGTTGGGGCTGCATTATTGGCATTTGAAGCTATTGTTTTTGAATTGTGATTTGGGCATTGTTGTTGTTGTTTTGAGAACTATTTTGGTGGACATTCAAGTGACTATTGGGGCTGCATTATTATATTTGAATACTTCTATTTTCTAAACCGTGAGTTGGGCATTCCTGTTGCTGTTTTGAAGACTATTTTAAGGACATTCAAATTAATATTTGGGGTTGTCTTTTTTTTCTTGCAAAGGTGTTTTCATTGTTATGGCAAGGTAAGAGCTTGTTCATCTTTATACTATTATTTTCTTGCATGTTATTATGGAATGTAAATGTCTGTCTCTTCTCCATTTGTCAGGTTGGGTAGACCCTAGGGATGGTGTAGGAGAAGGCTATGGGGAATCATTATGGAGGGAATAAGGGAATGCCATGGACATCAGAGTTATGTGGAGGGAGTTTTGGGTTTGGGATCCACCATGGAAAATAAATAGCTTGTATTTCTTACTCGTGGGGGCATAAGGAAAACTTGTGGGGGCCATAAGGGAAAATTTGTGGGGGTGCATAAGGAGGGGTTGGGAGGCATAAGGTTTATGAGATATGATATGTTATATTGGCAGTATGATTATAGGTGGATGGACAATTCCCAATTGGGAGGCATAATAATTTTCCCTTATAGTCCTTGCACCATTCGCTTGATTAAATAGAGCCTATGTGTTGTTTGATTGTGAAATATAGTGGAAATTTGTATGTGTGTCTTTGTTGTTTTGTTGTTAAAAATATACCTGTGTGTGTTGTGGAAGCCTATGGATGTTTCCATGCATTGAACCCCATCTTTCATTGTGTTGTGGTTGGGGCTCAGGGGCCAATGACGAGAGAGGCTTCATCTCTTCATTGGATATCTTGGTTGGGTGGAGAGCGTTTCCTTTCCCCCTCTCTTCTTGTTGTGATCAATCAAAGGAAACATCTAAAGCATGTTGTTGTTTTGGAATCAGTCATGGTGTAGAGTTAACATCCATCATTATTAGTTTAATTCTTGTTTCCATTTCCTTTCCCACTCTATGTGGATGGACTGTAACTTTCATTATATTGTAAAGATGTTGTATTGACCATGCAAGATGTATTTTGATTTGAGAAAGGGAAACAATCTTGTCTTCTTGCTGTTGAGAGAACTGTTATGGTATTGTATTTGTGCATTCATGGCATAATGAAAAAGAGATATGTTGCTACCTCCATTGGATTGCATTTGTCCAAGTTGATTGCTCAATTGTAATGTGACTTCATGCTTGAAAGAATGTAAAGGGATCGAGTTGTGTTTTGCATATTACATTTGAAATGATTAAAATAATTACTTTGTTACATCTGTTGGTATGAGTTGGTGTAAGTAAGAATCATTCAAATGCATGTAATTCTTTGTTTTGGAATGTTGGAAGAAAATCTTGCATAAGGGAATTATGTTATTCTTGTTACTTGTCTTGTTGGGAAACATTCAATCTATAAATAATAAGAAGGAATTTCTTTAGATCTTGTTATCAATCATTAAATAAATAATTTTGTTTTAATCTAGCATGAAATGACTTTAAATGATGTTCTTACATACTTAAGATTTTTTGTTTCAGTTAGTTAGAACATAGTAATATGATCTTCCCTTACTTCACTTTGCATGTATGCTTAATCAACCAATGAATGAACTAAACAACCCCTCAAACCGTTAAGTAATTAATGAAGTGAACCAACTAAGCCTTGCAAGACCAAAAATACCCAAGACAGACCTGCACACTTAAGGAATTTACCTTAGAAGCTTTCAATCAAACAAATTTAACAAAAGGACTCACTCAGAAAATTGTCAGTCTTGACTGTGGGAGCTCTGGCAGGACTGTTTTGCAAAAATGACTATCTAAAACTCATCAAATCCTAAGTTTTATGATTTCTATGCAAATTAGATGTTATCACCTTTCCAAAAAGTCCAATTTTATCAAAAATGAGTTCCCAGTCAAAATTTATAGCATTTTGAAGTTCTTGCTGCAAGTAATTCTAGAAGATGCTACAGGTGTTGTAGGTGCACAGCTAGAGTTGCTATGGGCAGGACTTGAGTTGCTTCACGGGTGGTTGTAGCTACATAGCCAAAGTTACTATAGGTAGGCTTACAGGTTGCTATGGGGAGGACTGGAGTTTCTACAGTAGTTGTAGGTGCATAACCGAGAGTTCTGCACATGCGGGCAGGCTCGGAGTTGTTACAGACGGCTTTAGGTGGATAACCGAGTTGTTATGGGCAGGCCTGGAGTTGCTATGGGTGGCTGTAGGTGCACATCCAGTTTGCTACGGGTAGGATTATAGTTACTACGGGAAGGCTTGAGTTACTACAAGTGGTTTTAGGTACACAACCAAAATTCCTATAAGAAGGCTTGCGAGTTCTACGAGTCTATATGTGTATGCCAATTCTTCTGCGAGAGTTTTTGTAGAATCTGACTAGTTGCTTTGGAGGCTCTTTGTCTGAGGATGGCTAGTTTCTATGGTTTGTTGTAGGAGCATAGCTGGAGTTGCTACTGGTTGGGGACTACTACTTCAAAAGCTTCACCAAAGTAAATAATTATATTAGATCTTAATGAACATATAAAACTAAATATATGCAAAATCATAACTTTGATCTCCTCTTGTGGTACATTCAAATGTGTTTTTGTCTTAGACTATGCTTGTGATAGTATTTAAACAAAAAAACTTTACTCTTTTAGCTAACTAAAGCCTAGGTTAATCATAGATTTGCAGAGGGTTGCTTTACGGGTATTAGACATAACACATGAGACGTTTGGGTAAACTCGGACCCACATATACATCATGAAACACATGATGCAAATAAAATCCATGTATCAAAAAATGATAAGGTACAACAATGACCCATGACGATATACACTTATTCACAGGAATTTCCCACAATAGATAATTTTTCATGGTGAAATATTTATTACAATACTATTTTATTTAGTTGACTATAATTGTCTAAAGAACATATAACATGGGGACTGTATACGATGGAAAAGTAACAAGTGAGCATGGGAATCTACAAGTAACTCTTCCTCACACCCAACCTTTTGAGGTCATGCAAGACAGCTGGTGGGGATGAGATATGTGTGAGATGTAGATAAATTAGTCAGAAATCTTATGTCTTCAATACGCACTAGTGGAATCTGCGAATCTAAGGCAAAGAAGGCTCTCCTAACTGAATCGGTGTGATAGATCGATCAGCAAGGATGAATTCTCTAAGGCTCCAATCAATATCGATCTCTCGGCATAATTTGGTCTATGGGTTGTGGAATACGTGGAAAATGACCTCGGGATAGTTTCGTATATATCTCCGGATAGGGTCATAGGGTAGATGATGGATATGGTGGATTCTATGGGTGATTATCTCGGTCTAGTCCAGTAATTTTTAGCTTCATTCACTGCTATGTCTAGAAAAGATAATCGTGTGATGATGATAGGCGGAAGTGGAGTGGATCTAAATATCAATGTGCGCGTAAGTTAGGCCAACATCGATTGACTGTGAGACTCATCGGGTTGAGGGATCTATGGGTCACAACCATAGATTCGTGTTTATTGTGGACCCGCTATGGTCATGTGCAAAATCAGTCCCTAATCCCTAGTATCCAATAGTCGTATGCCTTCTTGGCCTCTATATTCAAAATTAATAGTTGTGCTATCTTTTCGAGTAGTACCTTATAGGCATTCTTGCAACTGAATTCTTAAGCTAGTATTTATGTCTGTGAGAATGTCTCTGCGTCGGGTTGTGGGACCAAATGGTCACAATCAAACGTTTTCTCTCTTTCAAGACCTTCTATAGTCGGATGGATATTTTTCTAGGGTAATCTGTAGTTTGGCTGATTTGACCAAAACATGTGTGCTTGGTCATCTTCTATGTTTAACCCTCTCAACCGAGAGCCGATCATTACAAATCTGCTATTGTTTAGAAGACTCGGATTCTAAGATTATGATCTGTATCAATTACTACTATGATGAGATTAGGTCAGGCACGATTGGCTCGAATAAATATTCTCTCGATCTCTAAGTCCCGTGATTGTCATATAAAAGCAACAATGTAAATCTAATCAGTAGCAAAGTAAAATTAACTACGTGAAGTATATCTATAAAGCATATATAACTTCTCTATTTTTGTATTTTTCTCATGAACTATTTGAACGTAATTGAAAGAGAAAATTTTTAATATATCTAGGAATTAACAATTGACACTAATAATGACTAAAACAAACATTGCAACCGAGTGTGGCTACTTGTGCTCGTGTAATTTGTAGATCTATTCTAAATAATGAAATAACCGATCTAATCTATTTACGAGACTATCAATCCTACCTCGGAAGTTAGGAATGAATCATAGTTTCCCGAAACTATCAATCCGCATATAGCTTCCTGGCAATATCAAAAGTAAAATTAACTAAAATGAAATGATTAGCAATTCTATTTGATATTCTTCTAACTAGAACTTTGAAAACTAGAACCCGGATTTTGCGGAGAACAATGGCAAATCTGATGGTGTGTGTCACTTTGTCCCCTCAAAGTGTGATTCCCTCATTCCTTTGTGCTCACGTGGATCAAGAAAAGCATGTAATACTAGCATCAATAGAAGAAGATATTAGAATAGAGGCAGCTTTATGATACGTAATGAATACAATGCAATCAAGAGAGGGATAGCACAAGAGTACGTGAGCTTGGCTTATGTAATTCCTAGTGGGATTTATTATGAGTCATGCAACACAAAATGTCCAGAACCCGAAACTATCCTATTTGAAGAACAAAACCTGTAACTTTAATGGCTTCCTATTGATAAATAAACTATCTTACTCCAATGGATTGGATGAAATAACAACAACACTTGCACAAGATGGATATGTGGCTTTCAAACAAAGACAACAATGCTAATTAAGCATGCAAATGAAGTAAACTATGAATTCTAAGCTAAATAAAAGACTCGAACTATGAAATGAGAAATTGAGAGGTAAATTTGAGGGGCCATTTGCTTGAGCACAAGCCAACTATTTATAGCATTTGCATTTACCCAAGGTAAAACCAAATTGAACTCTTAAACTACAAACAATGGCAAAACACTATTCTAGGGGACCAAAATCATTAATGCAAGCTCAAGGCGGTGAAAAAAAGTTGGTGAACATTGATTTTTATGAGTCATGTTAAAAGAGCATTCTGGAAAATGCGTGAAGGACCGCCACCCTAAGTAGGGTGGCGGTTATAGACTCAGAGCCCGCCCTATTTAGGGCGGCGAACATGAGACCGACACCTAAGCAGGCAACGGTTTTGTAATCAAGAGCAAAAGGCCAAGAAAAATGGGAAAAGAGAAAAACAAAGCATGCAAGGGCTAAACAGGGCATGCGGGATGTTAACACATATTTAGAGGGCTTTTCCGGATCCCGAAACCTTGTGAGAGGAGACTGTATCATCATTGGGGCATGTGTTATGTTGTTCTGGTGGTGTAGTACCCTACAATTTTGGGTACGTACATATGCCCCCTCGGAGAAGCATTTTATCCATAAAGAGGTGTAAAATGGTGGGTCTAAGTATAGAGGTCCCGAAATGGGATGTTAGAAGTTATACCCGATACGTCCGTGTGTCGAAATGACGCCATCCAAAATTCCCATTACCTACAAAACAAAAAGACGAATCAAGTGCGAGATAGATAAAATAGATCGAAAAATAAACAATAAAATAATGGGAAATGAGGACGTACCATTTGTGTAGGGGTAAGAACTTACCATCTTCGCACTCCAAACTGTAAAAGGGGCAGTCAAAACAAGTTAGGTTGCTATATATGTAAAAGTGGGCCCATTTTCCTATTCATTTACGCGTGTCGATTAGAGTGATTTTGAGCTCTGGGACTCACGGTGATGATTTCTTGCGAGAGAGGAGTTAAAATATTCGTGATAGAGAGCGATCATGCCTCTACGAGCGGAACATCGACCCGCGAGATCACAGGTTAGTTTTCCTCAATTTATTATTTTCACCCCCTTAATTTTAAAATGCTAAAATATTTGTCATGCGGGAGTAATTTTTGAAAATGTTAGGTTCAAAAGGCCCATCTAGGGGGCGCCACTGGGTAGGCTTTGTTTTAGTTAAAAGTGTCAATTTTCGTGTTTTTTAGGGCTTTTAGGGTATAAAACCAGTGTGGGTTTTGGGACACGACCGCCACCACACCTGACGCAGGCGGCGGTCACGTGACCACCACCCTATTCAGGGTGGCGGTTACAAGACCACCGCCTTTAAGGTGGCGGTCCTTCACGTAATGCCAAAAGAACACTTGTTTGAAATTGTTTTTGCATTTTTAGCATTTCTATGTGTTTTCATGATTTTTCTAATGTCACTTGGATGCTAACTTGCTCTGTTTTGTGTGTTTTTGGGTGTATGCAGGCGAGGGAGGAGTACATTCGGTGGAGTCAAGAGAGAGAGTGTGATTGGCTCCCAGCAGTACTAGATGCCCTTTCACAGGATGAGGAGGACACTCTTCAGAGGGCCGAGATACTACGTATATCACGTGTCCCACATGTTGCACCATCCAGTCACATTCTTTGTGACTTATTCTCCTATTGGGATGCTGATCGGAACAACTTCCAATTACCAGGGGTCCACGGTGAGTGGACCATCACTTTGGAGGATGTTTATCGTATTCTATGGGTCCCGATCATCGGGAGATGACTTACCCTTGAGAAAGCAGGTTCACGGGCCCAAATAGCACAGTGGGCCTCTTACATGGGAGATGCAGTTATCTCCATTGGTTCAAAGAAGGGGGTGAGATTTTGGTTTATTCCTAGCGTACCCATCCCCTTTTTCGCAAGGCTATTATGGGGATCCTTGCCTCGAGATTGATCAAGGACAAGGGATGAGACACACTACTATATTGCTAGTCCCCCATCATTACACAGATCAAGGGATATGGCCGGATTTATGCCTGGGGAGCAGATATACTTGGGACTACCTACCATGACTTGTACAGGGTAGTCTGTTTATAGGGGTAGTCTTTGAGCCATCCGACCCTGGTCATGAACTAGGTTTATGAGTGCTTCATCCCCTATGGTAGAGGTGTAGAGGTGGCAGACCCCGAAGCTATGAGGGCAGCCAGATGGGTAGATATGTTGGTGCTCAAAGCACCTCATCAGCCAGTTGCTTCACTGACCACTGATGACATGGAGGCCACACCGTATTTGGTCATGGCAGGTATATGAGGCGAGGAGGCTCTTACCTTGATCTCCCGCTCCACCACAGGCAGCTTATTGACATAGTAGGGCGAGTGAAGATACACCCTTCGGCCGAGTTCCTCAAAGAATTTGGCCTACCTTACATGGGTATGCTTCCCCAAAGCAGCGCTGGTATATAGGTCAATTCCGAGAGGCTAGAGGGGGTCCTAGAGGCCGGGGTTTGACAATTGTGACACCTTGCGTTCCTATTGTGGCTAGGCGGGTGCTGCGAGATCGAGGGAGAGCCGGTGCTCCTCAAGCACCAGTGCACCCTTTACTTGAGATTGCTTGGGGACCTGCCCACAACAATGATGACCCCATCGATATAGAATCGAGTCCGAGGAGTTCATAGTGGTAGAGACAGAGGAGGAGACCGAGGCCAAGGCTAGTGGGTTGGGGGAGAGGAGGACAGTGATCCTAAGTGGCATGACACTCAAAATATCATGCAGCAGAGAGAGAGCAGAGTAGAGTGCGAGAGGGTGACTCGGTTTCGGAGGAGCCACTCTTGCGCAAGGCCATGGTGGGAAGGATGAGTCCGTTGCGGGGTGTTATGTTGCTCTAGCCATAGGAGGAGTACCTCAATCAGCAGCAGCATCTGTGGCAGGTGCTAACCCTAGAGATCCATCCTGGAGGCCCGGTGATCCGAGTAAGTTATCTTCCCTTTGCTTTGAGTTAGGATTTCTTTAATTACCATCTCTCCTTTGTTTACACTTGTGTTTATCTCTTTCTTTATTTCTAATTTGTCTTCTCCTTTATTTGCAGAGACCGCTGATGAGTGGTGAGACTCGATTCATAGGGTATGCATCGATACCCCGATGATCCCTATGGAGAGGACTCGTGCAAGGGAGCTCAGTCTCGTGGATGCGGGGAGCCTTCGGCAAGAACCGGCAGACACACCGACATCTTTTCCCCATTTGGCATGTGGCTAGGATGGTATCTAACCTCCGTACGAGTTGGTAGGGTATATGACAGCCGAGCGCGCTTGATGAGGAGTCATTCTCATGGTGAGACTATAGCTGCCCCTCGGGATCATGTTCCCTCTCGTGCACTCGAGTGTTGGCATAGCCAGAGTCCTAGGCATGGGTGCACACCTTCAAAGGGATCACATAGAGATTGAGAAGCCACTTGGCTCTCTTTATATTTTTGCATGATGTATTTGTACTTCCCGGGATCTTTGAGCATTTTGGCCATGCTTAGCGCATGATGGCATTTGTACAGAAATTTGATCATATATATATATATATATATATATATATATATATTCTTTTGATCAAACTCTTGGCATCCATGATTTTGCTTCTATTTCCGTTTCCAAATGTAAACTATGATGTATACTTATATGCTTTTTTAGAATGTATGCAATGGAGGACAAATGATACAAATGTTAACTTTCTTTTTGTATTTCATGATGCTGATGTATGATAATGTAGATACGATGTGACTTTGAATTTTTAGTTTTTATAAGAAATTTTTAGTACTTCATAGTTGTTTCGACAAAGTGGTGATGACAAACCGATATGATGAGAAAATAAAATTGCCCCACTCCTAACTCCACACAACTAGTAAGATGTGAGGGCTCATCACCGAGACCTAAAAAGGGCACAAGTTACGAAGTGTGTTGAAATGGTAGTGATGAGAGATAGAAAAGCTTTAGTGGAACCAAATTAGGATGCTACAAGCCTACTCTACTCGAATGAATTCATAGTTTAGGATGCAACTTGCTTTGTAATTTATCTAGACTTAGATCCGTAGATGGCCACATGGTAGACAAAATCTATTTTTTAGGATTTTTAACTCTCTTGGAATTTTCGGACATCCGATTTATTTGTTTTTGACTCAAGACTTCAAGATTTGAATTGTTTGTTTATGACCTTTAATGTTTGTTTGTCAAGAGGACCCCCTATACCTTGCCCCATGCTACTAGTAAGAAGTATGGGCTTATCACCATGGGCAAGATATAGGTGAGTAAGGGCATTTCCATCCTTTCTGAACCCTACGTCACTAGTAAGAGATGCAAGCTCATCACCGAAGGTTGGTGGGGCAAGGAAATGTGTAAATTTAAAATTTTCTATTTGATTCTATATTTGACTTGTTTATTTGAGCAAAATGTCAGTATGCTCTTACTTCCAAAGAGATATAGATATGGGATGGATGTGACATGATGAAGCTTCTAGAATGCACTATAGGCAAGGCAAGATGCCTATTCTAAGAAGAAACCAAAAGTGAGAACAAGCATGAAGACCTTGGTATGGTTACCATTAAGACTTTGTCATTTCTAGGTTTATTTGATGAAATGATTCCGAAATAGTTGATGTTATCATGGAAATGAAGAGGTATGATTAGAGTGTTTATGCCAATACAACTGAAGTTTGTAATGAATTGCTTTAAGAATAAATTCCTTGATCACAAGATTTATACGAAACATGCGGACAAAATGAACCTAACTACATGAAGATGTAATGTAGATATAATTATATAAATAATGCTAGGTGCTTACGCGTAGAATAGTTTAAGGTGCAAGGAGTTGACTGTTTCACCAAATTCTTCACCTTCTAGCATACATAAGAGGTATGCACCATTTCCATAGTCTTTCATGACTTGGTATGGGCCCAACCATTTGGGCCGGAATTTCCTTCCTTCGCCGGTCTTTTTATTGATCCGGCTATCTAGTCTTAAAACTAGATCACCTTCATATATGTCACGTTCATAGATCTTCTTGTTATATTGCCAAAGACATCCATTCAAAGCATAGATTATGTGTCATTGTTCAAAGATCTAATCTAGCCTCATCTAGGCTTTCTAGTTGGGAGAGACGTGCTTCTCTGTAAGTGTCTTCATCTAGAATCCCTTGTAATGAAATACGGAGACTGGGTATTTCAACCTCAAGTGGGAGGACTGCCTCTGCCCCGAATACTAGCGAGAAAGGAGTCACTCCCGTTGGTGTTCTTATTGAGGTTCGGTGGGCCCACAAGGCTAGATATAACTTCAAATGCCAATCTCATTTGTTTTCTTTTACCGTTTTAAGAAGAATGGATTTTAATGTTTTGTTTGTGACTTCACTTGTCCGTTGGCCTGAGGGTAATACAGGGAGGTTGTATGATGGCTTATTCTAAATTTATTACATAGTTTATGAACTTCATCATTCTTAAAATAAGTCCCATTATCCGAGATAATGATTTGTGGGACACCATACTGCAAATGATTTGGTTCAAAATGAACTTGGTGATTATAGAACTGGTATAGTAGTAAGAGGCATGGCCTCTACCCACTTGGTAGAATATTTAGTGGCTGTGATTATAAAATTATGGCCATCTATAGATGAGGGAGAAAATTTCCCTATCAAATCAAGGCCCCACGTAGAAAAGGGTCATGGTGTAGCGATTGGTCAGTAGCGCTTGTGGTGGCATGTGGATCTTGTGGGAGAACTCCTGCACTTATGACACCTTCATACAAAATTTACTACATTGTGTTCTAGAGTAGGCTAGAAATAGCCCATCCGATGTATTTTACGAGTGGTGGCATGGCCACCGAAGTGGCCTCCACACATTCCACTATGAGATTCATGGAGAATCTTCTTGGATTCTTCTGTGTCAACACATCTTAGAAGCATTCCATCGAATGATTTTTGATAGAGGACTTTCTCTATAATGACATATTTCTCTAAGATAATCCGTAACCACCTTCTTTTTTGTGGTGTGGCACCTTCTGGATATGTATGGTATATGATATAATTAATAATATCAATATACCAAAGACACTCAGAGATAGGAGGTCTTGTTTCGATGTAATATACGCATTCATCAGGAAAGTCCAGATCTACCAGATTGCCTCCGTCTAATGGGTTATCATCTAACCAATCCATGATGATTTTTCCTCTAACGGACTTCTGATTTATGAATGTTAATTCAAATTCACCCATTAAGGTTATAAAGCGTCCAGCCTTTTTAGACAAGGACCCTTGCGTAAGGAAAGTTCATAAATGCTTTGTCTTTATAATGACCCTCATTTCTTGATTTAACATGTAATGTCTTAAGAGTTTGGTTTTAAAGACTATGGCAAGGCATTCTCGTTTTCCTATGTATAACATGTTTCATAGTCGAGCAATGTCCGGCTAATGAAATAGATCATGTGTTCTCTCTTGTCATCGTCTTCTTGAGCCAACATACGGGCAATGAGACATTGGTGGCTCGCGAATATAAAATTAACAGTGGTCTCGCTTAGGTGGCATTAGCGTAGGTGGTGATAACAAGAAATGCTTAACTACATCAAAAGCTTCATTGTAGTTCATGGTCTAATCAATACTATAATATTTCTTGAGCATATTGTTGATTGGATGGATGGCGAAGCTTAAGTCCTGGATGAATCTCTGATTGCACTAAGTTTTCCAAGAAATGACCTGATTCTAGATTCATCCGAAGGTGGGACCATTTCGAGGACAGCCCGGATTTTATTTGGATCAACATCTATCCTCGTGGTGATCTCTGATGTAACCTAGGAGCTTTCCTCCCGTTACACCAAAGACACATTTTTCTAGATTTAGAGTGACTCCGTATTCTATTAGACGTGAAAGAATGACACGAATCACTTCCGAATCATCATAATGCTTCTTGGCCTTGGTCAACAAGTCATTTGCATAGGATTTCAAAATTTTATGAATAAGATCGTGAAATATATATGTCATAGCCTACTGGTATGTAGCACTAGCATTCTTGAGACCAAATGGCATGACAACGTAGTAATAGGTTCCCAAGGAGTATAAATGTGGTTTTAGCTTGATCTTGCTCGGATATTCTGATTTGATTGTATCCTGAGAATCCATCCATGAGAGAAAAAAGTTTGAATCCAACTGTGGCGTCAACAATGATGTCTATGGATGGTAACGAAAAGTCATCCTTAGGGCATGCCTTGTTAATGTCTCGAAAGTCTATGCAGATGCGTATTTTCCCATTTTTTTGAGGATGGGAATGATATTAGATACCCATTGAGAGTAATCCACCGGTTTGATGAATCCTACCTGGAGGAGTTTTATTACCTCCTCTTTTACCATGAGAGCTACCTTGGGTTTCATTGGTCTCCATTTTGGTTTAATCGGCTTTGCGTCTGATTTAGTAACGAGGTTGTGCACTGCGATATGTGGTGCAACCCCTATCATTTCCTTATAGCTAAATGCAAAATCCTTCTGATGCTCTTTAAGGATTCGATTGTGTATTTCTATTTCTTCTGGAGTTAACGAGGATCCTAGTTTCAAGATCTTTGGTTCATCCCCCGCTCGATGTTAATATCATTGGTTTCTTTGATTAAAGACATATTACCTTCTTCAAACTCGGTGGGGCTGGAGGTAACTCCGCATCATCCCCATTTTCGACGGTGTATATGCTGGGGTATTTTTACGAGGGAAGGTCCATCATGGGATTCCCAAGTAGGAAGATGAATGTGGGATTAAAGACAAATCGATCACATGATGGGCGAGATGTAATGCTGCATAGGTGTTTAGATAGTCTAGAGTGGTCGTATTACTATCGGTGTGGTCTAGGATAATAGACTCGTTCTTATCTTTGTTTGTTAAAAGAGAACTTGAAAACCATTTTTTTACCAACGGTTTGGTACGAAGGTATATTATGAAACGCATATCTTGAAATCATTATTTGGAGTGAAGCATGATGCTAAGGTTGCTATTGAATCAGCGAGGAGATTTTGTTCTCATGGGATTGCTTCAATTGATGTGAAGTCAAACTCTTTGCTTAAATCTAATACAGCTATTTTGTAGAGCTGTAAATGCTCAACTTTGGTTTCATATACCTCGAGACTTGGTTTGCTACCAATTGTGAGTCTCCTAACACCCTGATGTTATGAACACTGATCCTATTGGCTAGAATGAGGCCAAGGAGGAGGGCTTCATACTCATCGCCGTTGTTTGTACATTCAAAATTTAGCTTAAAGGAAAATGGTAGGACTTTTCCTGGGGAAGTGAAGATTACACCCGCCCCACTCTCATAATGACACCTAGCTCCATTGAAATGGAGAGTCCAATATTTAGTCGGGAACATGGATTTTGGGATATTTGTTGTGTTAATGTCTTCTACTTCCACCATGCAGAGATCCTCTCACTGGAAGAAAACGAACACCTAGGGTATATCCCCCGCCTACTGGTAAATCAAATGGTACTATTTCTATAATGTTAGCCTTATCCTTGAGGGTTGGGATTGTCTTGACTAGGCTCATAGTTTCAAGATCCGTCGTAGGTACCAAATTTTCTTCCGGTTTTGCATTGGTGGATTTATTAAGTTGGTTTGTTGCGAGTTCAAACTCGAAGTGAATGCCTGGTCTTTTCTTTAAGTCACTAGGTGTATATCAAATGGTTTTGGATCACCTTTGGCTATGAATATATTTCCTAAGTGTAAAAATCTTACTTCTTGGAATAATGTAGAAGGGATTGCCTTCATACGGTGTATCCATGGTCGTTCGAGGATCATATTATAGTTAGTTTCTTGATCTATAATATAAAAATCAGTTAGGATTGTTTTGGGTACTAAGGTGACTCGTAGTATTATAGTTCCAATCGAGGTGGCTTTAAGGCTATCATAGCCTCTTAGTGTATTTCGAGTCGTGGAACAATTGGTTTCTCCATACCCTAGCTTTTGAAGGAAAGAGAAAGGGACTATGTTAACTACTACCCCATCGTCAACCATTGCACGTTTCACATAGTTGTTATAAACCCATACTTGCAAGTGTAAGGCTGGATCACCTTGATGTGCAATCTCAAGTGTAACTCGTTGGAATCTTGTTTATTTCAAATATGAATTCGATATCCTATCCGGCTGCCCCCAGGGTGGATATCAAAGTCTACCCGGTTCACCTGTGTTTTGGGAGGTGGAGTGATGTTAATTAGATGGCCTAAACCTAATGCCTCCAAAAGACCAGCCCTATGGGTAGGAGAATTCTTCAATAAGTCCAAAAATGAAATGTGTGAGAAGGTTTTTGTTAGATCATTAATTAAATCATGGGCACCCATGGGTTTTACTACTATTTGTTGGATATTATTTGTTTTTGACAGGTGACTTGGACTTGGCTGAGAGAAATATTCTCGTGTCCTTGTTATAGCTTCTACAAGTAATTCGGTGTCTAATTACACTAAACTGACTATCTTGGGTCGCAAATTGACTCCCTATTATGGCGTAACTAATGTATTTAGTGTAGTCGAAGCTTCGTGTTCATTGCTTCCTATCATTATGATTTTGTTTGTCCCATTTAGATTTAGCCTATTGTTATCGTGATTTGGGAGTAGATCATTAAATATCTTGAGGGGAGCATTCGGGGAAACCGCCCGTGATCGTGTTTGGTGGTGGTGATGCAGATCTGCCAAGAACATATATCTCGTGAAAAAAATATCTTTGTTCCTCCGGGTAAACGTTGCATGAATTTATTGTAGTCATGACACGTTCTAGTGTCATGGCCTTGAATTTTTGGAAACCACAATATGAGTTAGGATTGTAATTCTTGGTTTGTTGGTTTGGCATATATTGTGGCCTAAAACTCGTCAAACCGTTGCTATTAGGATTAAAGTTTTGCATTTTTGTTTCTGGTTTTGATTTTGGTTTTGATAACCAATCAAGTTTTGGCTTAGACCCTGTGCGGGATTTCACCATTGTTGTTGTTGTTGATTAAAATCTACTGCATTAATCGTTGGAGTAAAGTTGTTGTTTCGTTGATTGTTCATTGGTGATGGAGTATTCACAACATTTACCCTCTTACCCCGATCGCTGACTCCATCCGTTGTCACCCCGTGATTTTTGTTAAGGATTTTAGGTCCTTGATTGATGTTTGTGGTAGTATGGTAAATCGTAGTATTCTGCTGGAGGTGATCAATCTCCCGCTTGCTCCATACGCCTTCCGACCGCTATCTATTGTTTCTTGATCTATTCGAGAGTGCTCTCAAGTACTTCATCATAAGTCCTTAATGGGAACTTCTGACTTCTTCCTTTACTTATTTACTGAGAGAATGAAGGAATAAATCACATAGTTCCATTTGGTCCATATTTGGAGCACTGGATGAAGAATAAAGAACTCGTACGCCACCTTTGAATGAAATGAGAGATAGATTCATTATGTTCCTTCTTAATGTGCAAGAATTCCCCGATTCCTGCTCTTAATAGTTTGTTCATGTCAAATGCCTTAATGAACTCTGAAACGAGTTTTTAAATGAATGGATGGAAGCCTCAGGTATTCTATAATAAGAATTGAGAATGATGTCTTCCAAAGTTTTGGGGAATATTTTAGCAACAACACCATCCCAAGGGAGTAGTTCTCAAATGGCTGTGGCGTAAGCCTTGATATGTGCATTCGGATCTCCCTCTCCTTTGTATTTGGGAAAATCAGGAAGAGCTCTTGGAAGCATGACGCTTCGTATACTGAAATCTAGAGGCTCTTTCAAGTATTCTCAATAAGTCCCTATCATAGGTTTCACCATTGATGGTACCTGCTAAAGGAGTGGCGGTGGAATGGGTTGTTGATATGGCGTAGCGTATGCATTGGTAGGGGCATAATGAAACCCCCGTGTTTGAGAAAACATGCTAGGAGAGGAGAACATGCCCCTTATGGTGATTTGAAGTATATGTTAAAGTATGACGGGGTATTGTCCAGAATGGATTATTTTGTACAAGACCGGAGGAGCAAAGTGTTAGAGATGGTGGGTCTAGTTGGCGTTTGTTGTGAGTACCGAGGAGGCATGCCTAATGTGCATATTCCCGTGAGGAGGTCTACTTGGATAGGATGGTGTGGAGGATTAGAATTTATCGTCTGCATGAATTGAGAATGGTGATTTTCCGGGTAAGTTCCAACCCCTAACTTTTTCTACTAAAGTTGAAATGACCTCATTTGGTGAAGTCACGATATTTTCCTTGACGACGTTTGTTGTATATCCCGATGTTATATAGGCCTATGATACCCTGCTATGAACTGATCGTTACCTTACCAAGTTTCCCGAGGGTATTTCCCATATGCAGTGGTAGGGAGGTATTTTCTTGAAAAGAAACCTCGGGTCATGTTTATAAATTTCCTATGGGTGGGTACATACTTTGAGAGTGTTGTTCATTCTTGGCATAACGTATCGAATGTTCATCATCTAAACCCGTGTATGGGTCCGATTGTTTACTAATTTGTGGTCTAATTGGCACCTAGGAGATGAACTAGATTCTCCTCGTAAACGCATATTGTTTGAGTCCGATGGCTCTGCTTTGTTGCATTTGTGCGAACCGATCTAACTCGTTAGTTTGGAAAGACAAGTTATATGTAGTCTTTGGAGATGGATTTTGTGTTGATAATTGGCTAGTTGAATATTTGTCCCCCATACTAAGAGTGGGGGTGATGACTATCTATTCAATTGAGCGTAATATGCTTCAAAACCTAGGAGAGGTTTGTCATATGCATCAAATCTTGACATAGTCTGGGGTATATGAATACCGCAATAGAATAATGGGTAAGAGAAAAGGTGGAGGAAAGAAGTGAAAATACAAGAGGAGGAACTGTTTTCTTCACGTCGGGTTCACCAATTTTGTATGACGATGAAAAAAGTGCAATAAGCGAGCATGGGAATCTTCAAGTAACTCTTCCTCACACCCGACCTACTGAGGTCATGCCGAGATAGCCGGTGGAGATGGGATTTGTGTGAGATGCAGATAAATTAGTTGGGCAATCTCATGTCTTCAACGCGCACTAGTGGAATCTACGAATCTAAGGCAAAGAAGGCTCTCCTAACCTAAACCGGTGTGGTAGATCGATCAGCAAGGATGACTGCTCAAAGGCTCCAATCAATATCGAGCTCGCGTAATTTGGTCTATGGGTTGTGGAATACGTGGAAAATGACCTGGGATAGTTTCGTATATATCTCCGTATAGGGCCATAGGGTAGATGATGGATATGGTGGATTCTATGGGTGATTATCTGGTCTAGTCTAGTAATTTTTAGCTTCATTAGCCGCTATGTCTAACAAAGATAATCGTGTGATGATGATAGGAAGAAATGGAGTGGATCTAAATATCAATGTGCGTAAGCCAACATCAACGCCGATTGACCTATAGACTCGTTGGGTTGAGGGATCTCAGGCATCACAACTATAGATACATGGTTGTTATGGACCTGCTATGGTCATGTGTGAAATCAGTCCCTAATCCCTAGTATCTAATAGTCGTATGCCTTCTTGGCCTCTATATTCAGCATTAATAGTTGTGCTATCTTTTTAGAGTACCTTACAGTGTGTGTTCTCGCAACCTGAATTCTTAAGATAGTATCTATGTCTCTGTGAGAATGTCTCCTACACAAGGTTATGGGACCAAAGGGTCACAATCAAACATTTTCTCTCTTTCAAGCCCTTCTACAGTTATGCAGATAATTTTCTAGGGTAATCTATAGTTTGGCTGATTTGACCAAAACATGTGTGCTTGGTCGTATTCTATGTTTAACCCTCTCAACCGAGAGCTGATCTGCATACAAATCTCTGTTGTTGTTTGAAAGACCTGGATTCTAAAATTTTGATCTATATCAATTACTGTTGTGACGATATTTGGCTAGGGCATGATTGGCTCGAATACATATTCTCTGGGCTCTCTAGGTCCTGTGATTTTCATACAAAAGCAACAATGTAAATCTAACCGCAGCAAGGTAAAATTAACTACGTGAAGTATATCTATAGCATATATAACTTCTCTATTTTTGTATTTTTCTGATGAACTATTTGAACATAATTGAAAGAGCAACTTTTTAATATATCTAGGAATTAACAATTGACACTAATAATGACTAAAACAAACACAAAGAATCGAGTGTGGCTACTTGTCTGTAATTTGTAGATCTATTCTAAATAATGAAATAATTGATCTAATCTATTTACGAGACTATCAATCCTACCTCAAAAGTGAGGAATGAATCATAGTTTCTCGAAACTATCAATCCGCATAGCTTCCCTAAATATTGAAAGTAAAATTAATCAAATGAAATGATTGGCAATTCTATTTGATATGCTTCTAAGTAGAACTTTGAAAACTAGAACCTGGATTTTGCATAACAAAGGCAAATCTGATGGTGTGTGTGGCTTTTTCCCCGGTGTGATCTCCTCATTCCTTTGTGCTCACGTGGATCTAGAAAAGCATGTAATGCTAGCATCAATGTAAGTAGATATTGGAATAAAGGCAACTTTAGGATACACACTCGAATACAATGCGAGTAGGAGAGGGATAGAGCAAGAGTACGAGCTTGGCTTATGCAATTCCTAGTGGGATTTATTACGATTCATGGAACACAAAATGTCCGTAACCCGAAACTATCCTATTTGAAGAATAAAACCTGCAACTTTAATGGCTTCCTATTGAGAAACAGACTATCTTACTCCATTGGATTGGATGAAATAACAACAACACTTGCACAAGATGGATATTTTCCTTTCAAACAACACAACAATGCTAACTAAGCATGAAAATGAAGTAAATTATGAATTCTAAGCTAAATAAAAGACTAAAATACTGAAATGAGAAATTTGGAGGTAAATTTGAGGGGCCATTTTCTTGAGCACAAGCCAACTATTTATAGAATTTTCATTTACCCAAGGTAAAAACCAAATTGAACTCTTAAACTATAAACAATGGCAAAATACTATTCCAGGGGACCAAAATCATTAATGCAAGCTCAAGGCGGTAAAAAAGCTGGTGAACGTTGATTTTTACGTGAGTCGTTTCAAAGATCATTCGGAAAACACGTGAAGGACCACCGCCCTTAGCAGGGCGACGGTTCATGAGACCGCCACCCTATTTAGGGTGGCGGTCACGAGACTGCCGCGCCTGCATGGTGGTAATTTTGTAACTAAAGAGCAAAAGGCCAAGAAAAGAAGGGGAAAAGAGAAAACAAAGCATGTAGGGGCTAAGCGGGGCATGCGGGATGTTAACGCATAATTAGAGGGCTTTTCCATATTCCAAACACCTTGCAAGGAGACTTGTATCATCATTGGGGCACGTGTTACGTTGTTCTGGTGGTGTAGTACCCTACAATTTTGGGTACGTGACAGGACCCTTCGCTCCCTTACAACTAGGCTGCATGTTTTTGGTTTATCATTTCACCCAAAGTGGTACCTTTATAATTCTCTCGTTTATCTTTTAGAAATAAATTTATATAGCATGATTGTGATTAGGAACATAAATCCACATATGTGTCTTCTAATAATTTACTTACTGCATTATTTGAAAGAGTTGTTCTTACTTGGTTTGAAAAAATACCCTCGTTACAAGGACTAAAATTCGTAGAAAGAAAAAGGAAGGTTATAAGATCAATATAAAACCTATTGTGAGTTCATTTCATAGCATTGTTTGATACTAACAATACACTCTTTTAATCTTCAAGTTATTATACAAAACTATGAGGGTTAACTAATTAAGTTGGATCATTCTTGATTCACAATCCAATGCTCCATTATGAATTCATATTTTCGTAATCATATTTCATATAGAAGGGTTTATTACACATGTGTTCCCATTATAGAGATTTCTCTTTGAATTTAAGTGACGAATTTCACATTTAAAACTAATTATGTTTCATCATCTTAAGGATTTACTCTCCATAACAATGGTTTAATTACATGTTCGACCATAACTTGTATGTCACAAGTGATCATAGATTTAATATTATTTACCATTTTTAGTAACAACATTTTTATGGTTACTTTGGTCATGTATTAACGTCATTTTGGAATAAATTTAATTTGTATAACACTTATGTAACACTTGGGGATTCATGAGTACAAGGAGTGGTGACCCTATACCTATAAACTAATTTCACCGCTCTAAAAAACCCAAGTATTACATCATATAACAAAACAACCCCACAAGTATATTCCTTTCAAATTTCTTCCAAGGAACTAATTAAATCCTTGTGTGAATAAGCATTAGCGTTTCCTTCACCAAAAACCTTAAGAGAGGCTTTACGATATCCTAACTTCAAAAGAATTTAGGGATGGTGGATAAACTACCCCATATGAGAAACACATGGTAATCCACTGCAACATATAGAGGGACACATTTATCTAAAGCAAAAGCTATAAAATTTTATGCATTCAACAACCTTCTAAAGTCATATTTACAATCATTGATAATCATACATCATATCCCCTTTGTCCAATAACATCAAGAGAGGTCACTCGATAAATTACATTTATTAGTGCTTGAGGTTTAAAACACCTTACCACAAAATATAATTTGAGAAATAAAATTTCCATATCTTGCAAGGCATTCTTTCCACTTGAGGTATTCCAAGAATACATTTTCTCACTTTTATTTAACATTTATCTTCTAAAGGGTTTTATTAGATTGAGTTTGTTTACTTGATTTCCAATAAAAATATATCACTGAATTGATAATTTGAATTATCTTAACATGTACACATTTTGTGGTTTGATTCTTAAATGGGAAACTATGTTTTCTTATTCAGTAGTTCTCACGTGGATCAATTCCATCCACTTTCACATCATAAGAAATATTTAATATGTTGTAAGTAATCTCCGTGACACTTAAAATGATTAGATTGACATCACAAGGGTACTTTCCCAAACGAGGGCAAGTTACAAATTTTCCTTTACAATTAAAAACTTAATAGTGAATTAATGCACAACCTAACTATCTTTGTGGTCCCACCCATTATTCATTACATTCCACTTCTAATGTTATTTATTCTGTAAAACAAATCATATTTCAAGCTCAACATGTCATCTTGTATGCAACTAAAGTAACATTATGCCTCACACTAAGGCATCTTACACACATTCATACCCACGAGAAAGTTCTCAACTAGGTTCTTAGGTAGGAACACGAACACATATGATATCTCTAAGTATATAGGAATACAAAAGGTTTTGGAGCTATCCTAACTTTGAGTTTACTAGATAAGGCCACTACATTCAACAAAGCCAAATATTTTGAGCTATATGATTGTTTGGTTTCTTTCCGCTCAATATGAAAATACACATAAATGTAAGTTGATATTTTAATTTGAAGATTATGTGATTTTCTAGGTCATAGTAACGCTAGCAGATAGGTTAAAACCCATCATTTTAAATTACTCACTAACAATTTTACTAGAACAATCATATCCAAAATTTTTAGCTACAATAAAAATTTTAAATGACAAGTTTCCAGCTTTCATCGTGCTATATTTTTTTGACAATAAAAGAAGGAATTTTTGACATATTTTTCCAAACTTCATGATAGAATCAACTCCATTTACTTAATAGAATATACAATTTTAATTAAGAATAACATTCATTAAATAGGAAAAAGTACACTTACGTATGAAATACTACATTTTCCAAATATGCAACACTATCACGTTTTTCTTGGAAATAATGAAAATAATATATTCTATTCATAAAAATATCACCGAAATATTCGAGATGGTTACATTGCCTTCAAATAAAATGCTAATAAAAGACACAAATGTCAATTTTACTACTCCTTTTGTCCAAGTACCTACAACCAACTTTACTTCAGTCCTAGAATTGAGTATGGAAAACCCTTACCATCAAGAACAAATAAGACATTTCATAATTTCAAGTAATTTAAAAAAACTAAGATAGAGGTACAAATCAGGAGAGAGATGAGAGTTAACTTCCTCACACATTCATTGACATTTTTAAAGAGAGTAGGGAAGAGAGAGAACTATGAAATATTTTCTTTTCTATTCAAAATATTTTTATCATTTCCCAACCGTTGGTCGTCAAATAGGACTTTTAGAAGAGCAACAAATCACGGAACAAGAAGTCCCTCCTCTTTAATGGGAGAGGTTCCCTTATTCGAGAAATGAACTTATTTACAAATGTACGAACATTGTTCTATGGTCAAACTTGGATTTTACGAAAGTGTTTTCCACAAGGATCATCAATTACACAAGGACTGAGGAAAGGGAATAAGAAGATGAGCAGAATAGCAACATTCAAAATTATATATAGCAGAATAATTCCTCGTGTATGCGAAGCTTCAAAGAATTTAAGACAAGATCATTTGTGATGGCTGAATGAGATTAAATTTAAAGACACAAAGTTCCATAAATAACCTTCTTCAGATTTATTAATCAAGGACACAAAGTTCCTTCTTGGTTGTACAAGATCACTGTATTTGCAAAACTGAACAGTATGCAATCAGAGAGACTAACGAGTTAGGAACAAAATGATCTCCACAATATTAAAGGAAAACACAGAGATAACAAGAATTAGATAGACAAAGAATGAAAAGCCCTTTTGTATTGATTTCTTTAAGATCTATTTACACTTTCAGCAAATATTCCAAGTTCTTCCTCCTTCTTCAAAATGGCGTGGAAAGGCCATTATATAGCTTACAAGTCAGTTACTCTTCGTAACCGTTTCTTTTAATTAAAGAATAGTTAAAGATCGCCCATTGCGATACCTTAACTAATTACAAGGAATACGAAAAGAATGGGAAGAAGAGAAAAGAAAGGAGAAGGAGACAGGTGGCCAGCTATTGGGAGGGACCCACTGTCTTCAGAATCCGCTGCCTGAATTTCTTCAATGACTCAGCTATATCTCTGCCACGAGGGACTGACGTGTTGGCTGCAGACTGAGTCCAAAATCCCAGACATTTCTCCATCTCTTTATCAAACTCGACGTGAGTATGATAATCTTTGTTTGCTTCAATGGCGATCAAGAGAACAAATTTCCTTCATCTTTTCCTTAGAGATGGAGCTTTCCTTGAATAGATGATCTTTGACAAAAGCTCTGAACTGAGCTTTGATTTCTTGCAAGGACAAGGAAGCACCAGAGTTTTCATCTTGAAGATGACAATGTATATCTTTGAAAGCAGCAGCTGCCAGTGTCTTGAAAGCTTCTCCCTTCTGCCAACTGTTCTTCATTTCTCCCACAGCTTCCTCCAGGACTTTGATTTTCCACTCTACGCTGTAGACCCAGGATTTTGATAGATTGTCTTTGGCATCATCGAAAATCAAGTATTCGCCAAAGAAGACGTTCTCATCTCTGCTCTCCGTCCCATGAGGCAAAGGTCTACAATGCAACTGCTCCGAGTTTAAGTTCTTTATCCATAACCCCAATACCAGAGGATAGCTTCGTGCAAATTGTCTACCTTTCCATGTAGTTTAAAAGCTTCATCGATGAAGTTTAATCCAAAGAACAAGCATGTCATCCACCATGGCTTCAATGGCTCGCCATAGATAGAATACTTGTGCATATCTTTGATACTTTGCACTTCATCTTGGCTTAGAATTACATGAGGTGGAAGAGTAGTTAATGGGGTAGGGTCCAAGACTTTATCCTTAGATAAAAGAGACTTGATGAAACTTGTGAGAATTTGGGCTTGCTCTTCCAACTGTTCAATAGTTTGCTGCCCTTTCTCTACCCTTCCAATGACTCTTGTGACTGTTTCCTGGAGGTTGTGAATTTCACCTTCAGGAGTAGACTCTCCCATAGGGATCCTTGAAAGCTCTAAGTCAGATGTCAGCAAGTCTGATTCTGATTTGTCTACTGTAGGCTTAGCAATCTCCAAGAATTGCTGACCTTGGGCATCAGACACAATTCTGGAGGTGGTTCTGGCTTTCTTGGCACGAGAAGGAGTGGTGCCCAACAAGGTCAAGCTTCTGATCAAAATTTGGTCCCAAGCTTTGAGAGGAGGATTTCCTCTTCCTTTTGTCAACCAGAGGTTGCACCCAAGCAAAAGAGGAAGAAGAATCTGCAGGAGGGGCAAGGGGACCAAGAGACAGGGAGCTCATGACACTCAGGGTCTGCGCAGCTGTTGACTCAAGCTGAGACGTGAGTAGAGCACTGGAGGCAATGGCAGTAGAAGAATCAATAGCACCCGGAAGTTCAGTGCTCTGGACCTCTTTGTCCTTATCTGCTGGATCTTCAGGAACATTTGCAGGAGTGGGCATCTCACTTTCTTCACTTTCACTGAGAACAATGATGTTCTCTGGCCCTATAGGCAACTCTACCTATTTTCTTGGAGGATCATTCTCTGCAGGTTCCTTCTTTACCTCTTTGAGTTTCTTCCTGTATACCTGGGTAGATGGAGAAGGAGTAGATTCTACAGGTCCCTGAGCTGTTGAGGCAGGAGGGGTTTTCACTGGTGTTCCAGACTCTGGAACTGATGCCTCTCTTATGGGTGTCGAATCATCCTTGGAGCTAGATTCTCCTGAGTGCCTCTTGAATTCTCGGATCTTCTTACTGAACCAGACCCTAGTCCTGATTAAGACTGGAGCAAGAATCTCAGCCAGATCATCTCTCTCTTTCCTGTTCCAATCCAGGTCCTCCAGAGGGGTGTGCTTAATCACATTTTCATACTCATAAGAGTATAGATCAGAATTGTCATCCTGGAGACCTTCAGGAACTTGGTACAGACTGAGTTCTTGGATCAATTGCAGGGAGAACCTGCCACAATGCCTTCTTCTGGCTTCAAAATCATCTCACACAGCCACCCAAAGAGTCTTCTCACATATCTCGCCTCTATGATGATAGACTATCTTGATGTTCTCGTTTCAATGAACTTCTTCAAGTCAAAACATGTTCTTGGCTTGAAGAAATGAACAAAGGATAGGGACCGGGGGCTCTTTAGATGTTCGAGCATCCAGAGCTATTTTGCATGTGTAATTTCCCGAGAGAGATGGGAAAGTGCAAGCTAGAAATCTTCTTGTCTCTGCAAGTTCTGTGCAACTTGTCTAGTTGCCTATATTTCTATCAAAGCCATTTTATCGTTGTAGAACATGGGAAGCCGTAGAGGAGTGCTTTCATATCCAAAGAAGCTCGATATAGGAAAATTTCCTCGAATTGAATGAAATAGGCTCCATATTGCGATATCAGGTTCATGGCTTCATCTGAAAACCTTCTTGCAGTATCACCTTCGAGCAATCTGACCACGTACATGGTGAAAGCATCATTGACCCTTCTGAAATTGCGGTTGCTGGTCTCCAAGGTGAACTACGGGCAATAGGCATACACTGGATCATCTTTGTGTGCATCTATATAGGAGAAACCAAACCACTACCTTGATGCTGCTAGGGTATACATCAGATATGAAGTCATATAGAACTTCTTTGTTTGCTAAACGTTGGATAGCTGCTCCGCCAAATTCATAATGATGATCTCTCGCCCGATTGATATTTTGTGTTCCTCGCACACCATGTTGATGAGCGGGCACATCTAGAAATGAAACTCATTGGTGGAGGGCAAACCGATAACCCGAGCCAAAGCAGGATTATGAAGTCTAAACAATTCTTCGTTGAAATCTACTCGAAGAGGGTTTTGGTTAGGCGAGAAGCACCTTTCTTAGGTTCTTCAACCAAGATTTCGCCACTCGCGTCTTATATTTGTCACCGTTTCTTGGTCGAACATAGCTCGTGTGCTTGATCTCGGAGACGACTATAGCATTGTCCATCTCCGAATCCTCGTGAGCAGCAATAATGGTGGCAAGTGGTCCAGCTTTGCAATGAGTTCCCCATGTACATTTGTCAATTCACTCGAAGAGGGTCGAAGTGAGCTCCACATGAAAGCACCGTATCGCACACTATACTAAGATTGGGAATCCTCCGTAAAAGCTAAACCACTATCACAAATCATCTATGCCATTGGTGTAGGGTTTGCATCTGTCATTCTTTCCCAAAATCACCGAAGTCGAGATGACGAGCTTCATTGTCACCTATATTGCTAACGGCACTCAAGCCGAGAAATTTGCTCTGTCCCCGGAACTTGATCTTCATAGTGATAGTCTCGGAGATGCAACCTAGACTTCGGAAGGAATTTAGAAATGGAGGGGTATTGCGCAGTTTTCAAATCGCAAGGGTTTGAGCAAAAGATAGCATGGAAGCAATGCGAAAATGCAAAGGGGAATGCTCGTTATATAGCCGTTTGGAGAGAGAAATGACTTTAATGTGCATTAAATACACAACCACCAATTTGAAAGAGCATCATACTCGGAGTGAGCGGGAAAAACTAAGTGTGAATGACACTTGGTACGCTTGGGACATGTGAGACGCGAATGCGCGAAACACGCTGCTCGGCGGTTTCGGGCGAAACAGGAGAGGACGCAAATGCATTTGGGGACAGGGGGACGAAATGTGCGAAGTACGCGGTTCGTGTTTCGGCCGAAATTGGGACAATGCGGGCCCGTTTAGACTTGGGACATTCGGGACAAAAGTTCTAAAGTACGCGACTTGACTGCTCTACCGAAAATGGGAAATCTCGCACTTTTTAAAATGGGGCAAGGACAAAATTACAAGCGCGAAGGACGCGGTTCGAGCAAATTGGCCGAAAATGGGAAAGCTCGCACTTTTTAACTTTGGGACATTTGGGACAGAAAGTGTGAAGTACGCGGAAGGATGATTCAAATTAAATTGGAACAACATGCAAAATAAGTTTTGGGACACTTGGGACAAAACTCTTCGACGGGCCGAAAATGGGACAAATTCGGGATTTCGGCCGGTCGGGTAATGTAATACACTTTTGTACTTGGGACAGATGGGACAAAAATTTCCGACAGTTCGAAAATCACACAAAATGACCCAAAACACAGATTTTTTCAATTTCACGACTTAGGCATTTCGTAGAAAAACCCTTAAACTCAAAATTTTGAAATTTTTCTCTTATCGTAGCAGGAATTTTGAGTGGACAACAAACTGGCTCCTTCCGGGATGACTTGGTATAAATTCTCGGAATGAGACAAGGCAAGAACTTAGACAAACTCGGTGAAGCAGACCAGTGCCTTATCCATTGGGCAAAGGAGTCAAAAACAAACCAACACAGAGGGCAACACACACAACAACAGAAGGGGAAACACACCGAAAGTAGAAAAGCAAAAACACTGTACAGAATATACAAAGGGACTCCCTAGTCACCTACGACTTGAACAACTTCAAATACTGCCCACTATAAGGAAGTGGGAGGGGAGAACCATCCATGTAATCAAGATAGAAAGAGTTCTTACCAGCAAAGTGTCTTATCTTGAATGGTCCGAGCCACAGGTGAATCAAATTTTCCATGGCTGCCACGAGGTTCATGTCTTTTGTCCCATAACAGCATGGTATCTCCAACTTGGAACTCTCTGAACCTAGCTTTCTTGTCAAACAGAGCTTTTACCTTCTGCTGGTGAACAGATATCCTGTCAGCAACCTCCAATCTGTCCTCGTTCAGTTTGTGCAGGTACATGATTCTTTTATCCAGAGCATCACTGAAACTAGTATCTTCAATGGCCTTCATCAGGTGCAAGGCTGGCAGTTCCACTGTCACTGGCAATTGAGCTTCCACTCCATACACCACTTGAAAAGGAGACATTCCAATGACTCTTTTAGGTGTGATCTGTCTGCTTGAAAAGAGCATCATAAAGCTTCTTGTGCCGCCCACGAGACTCATTGACCAACTTCCTTATGATAGTCACCAGATTTTTGTTGGTGGATTCTACTTGTCCATTTCCCTGGGGGTAATAATCTGAAGAATGATCCAGAGAGATGCCATACCCGTAGCAGAAATCCATTATCTCAGTTGAGGAGAAGTTCGAAGCATTATCTATTACAATCTTGTTAGGTACACCATACCTTACCAAGATGTTCTCTTTGATGAAGTTGCATACAACTTCAGAAGTAGTGCTCTTGACTGGAATAGCTTCCACCCATTTGGTGAAGTAGTCAGTGGCAGTTAGCACATGCGTGTGACCAGCACTAGAAACAGGGTTCAGTGCACCAATGAAGTCCGCACCCCCGTTGAAATGGTTCCTCAATCACAACTGGCTTGAGAGGTAAAGATGCCAATTTAGGTCTTCCCACAAAGGTCTGACAAGCTTCACATTTATCCACCCATTGGGATGCATCTCTGAACAAGGAAGGCCAGTAATATCCTCCCCGGAGTATCTTGTGAGTGTGGATCAAGTGATGAGTAGTGCCCTCCACATGCCTGATCATGGAAAGCTGAGAGCAACTTTCTTTGCTGCTCCTTGTCCACACACTTCAGAAATCTCCCATCCAAACCACGCTTAAACAAGGCATTTTCCCACAGTACATATTGCGCTGATCTCAATTTAACAGTCCTCTTTTCCTTGGTAGTTAAATGAGAGGGGCATTCCCCATAGGTGAGAAAATGGGCGATGTTAGAATACCATTCATCGACTGAACTAAGGAATAGGACAGTAGGAATGTCAGCTTTCTCCTCTAGCAACTCATGTTTGGCTCCTTCAGCAATGAGCTCACAAAGACCTTTTCCATGAACCAGCTTGGTCGGTTTGATATCAATGTCATACTCCTGGACTTTAGCCACCCAGTTTCCTCTCTTGGACCCAAATTCTTGCTGTGTAAGAATTGACTTAACAGTCGTGTCTGGAACCAACACCATAGAGTGAGAGTTGAGGATATAGAAACGGAACCGCTTGACACTTTGACTACCGAAAAGCATGCTTCTCCATCATGGTGTATTTCAGCTCATGATTCTTCAGGATATAGCTCATGAAGGCAATTGGTAGCTCATGTCCATCGTAGTCTTCTTGGGTTAAGACAAGAGCCGGGTGGTATTGTCTGTAGCATAGCAATAGATGATGAAATCTTTGCTGAAATCAGGACAGGCCAAAACTGGAGTTTTAGCAATAGCTTTCTTGATACCCTCAAAGGATTCCTTTCCTTCAGAAGACCAACCAAATGCTTGCTTCCCTTTCATCATCTGAGAAATATTCAAAGTTAATTCAGCAAAATCGGGATGAATCTTCTTAAAAAATTGATCTTACCGAAAAAGGAATGCACGCCTTTTTTACTGGTTGGGAGAGGAATTTGCTGGATGGCTTGAACTCGTTCAGGATCAATCTTAATACCATCCTTTGAGACAATGTGCCCTAATAGTTTTCCTTCTGTAACACAGAAGACATTTTTTAGGATTTAAAGAAATCCCATGCTCTCAGCATCTTTGCAGAACTGTTTCCAGGTGATCAAAATGATCTGCTCTTGTCTTTGAAAACACTGTCAGGTCATCAAGGTATATGACGATACATTTCCCTTTCAAGCTTCCAAAATCCAAATCCATAGCTCTCTGGAAAGTGGCACCAGCATTAATCAGCCCAAAAGGCATTCTCTTGTAGGTGAAGGTACCCCAAGGAGTGGTGAAGGCTGTCTTGTGTTGATCTGCAGTATCAACCTCTACCTGATTGTATCCCGAGAATCCATCAAGCATAGATAACATTTCAGATCCTGTTACTGCTTGCAATATTTGATCCATCATAGGTAGAGGGTAGTTATCTTTCAGAGAAGCCTGATTCAGGTTCCTGAAATCAACACAGATGCGGATCTCACCATTCTTCTTCCTAACAGGCACAATGTTTGCAATCCATGTTGAATGGTGAATGGGAAAAATGATTTTAGCCTTCAACAATTTCTGAATCTCCTGAAATATAGTGTCAGCTATTTTGGGATTATACTGCCTTTGTTTCTGCTTGAAAGGCTTGATTCCTGGTTTGAGAGGGATAGAGTGCTGCATGTCTTTTGGCTTGAAGGCTTTTAGATCCTTATAAGAATATGCAAAAACATCCTTATACTTCCTTAGAAGATCAATTGCTCTTCTCGCTCTCATCGGTTGTGCAACATTTTCCAATATTTACCACTGGGATCGTAGTAGAACTCCCTATATCAATCTTATCATACTCACTGATTCTTTGAGGTCCAAGAGAAAGCTTTAGATTTCACGTATTTGTCATGTTTATCAAACAACTCCTCCAAACTCACCAAACCTTTGGGAATCTTGTTTCCTTTGAGTTTAATGCACCCTTCCCGATCTGCTTTCTTCTCCTTAGGTGACAAATTTTTGGTCGAGGACACACTCACGAGGCAGTTGTCGCTTCCCTCAAAATATAGTTGTTCAAAATTCCCCTTGAGTTCCGGAAGGAAAGAAAATGCTGGTCATCTTTGAAAACTTGCCGCTTATTAGTATTATCGGAACACTAGGCCGGTGGACCATTTCAATAGTGAACTTATCCTAAGAGAATTCAGGATGGGGAATCGAATGAATGACCACGAGACAACAAAGGAATTAGCCCCGCTATTCTTTTCTCTGGTATTGCTTTAATAGAGAAAGCGTCAAGGAATTCAATTGAATCCCAAACCTGATTCCGTAATGCTTGACCTCCCATTTTTACCCGAAAAGACTTCTGACTTGCTTTACAATCAGCTCTGCATCACCACGAGCCAGAAGATTTTTCACACCTCGTTCTTTGGCCACTTGCAGTCCAAGAATGAGAGCCTCATACTCTGCTGTATTGTTAGTGTTTTCGAACTGCAATTTAAATGAAAAAGGGTGTAGGCAGCCTTCAGTGACACTAGCAGGACACCAGCTCCAGAACCAACCGAGGAACAACTTCCATTAAATTCTAAAATCCAAACACCATTGGGATCTTTGGGTGATACTTTGAGGGTTGGATTTCATCGGGGACGAAATCATGTAATTACCATGACCTATGTCTTCATAGAGTATTTGTGCCTTAGGATCATCTGTTTTCTGCACAATATACTCGGATCAAGCTTTCTCGTGGAGTAACTTCTTCATTTGTCCATTGACAGTATGAGTGCGTGTGACCAATCCATTTGAATCTCTCCACCCACATCTTTACGAAGTTCCGACTTAGCAACATTCCGTAAGAAGGAGGAATGTCTCGCTACTAGGATGGTAGCCAAGACTTTCTTTTCGTGTAAAGCAAAGAAAAGCCACTTGTGCATCTTTAGTCCTTCCAACCAAAGGCACTTCCTTACTTTCCATGGAGTAGCAAGATCCATAAGTACGAGTAAGGGTCAAGCCTAAAGCATGAGCTACTTTGGTAGGCATCACGTTATCTGAGGCTCCGGAATCTATGACACGCTTCTCGAGCCTATGGCCGGCTATAAGAAGTGTTACATAAAAAGGCTTGATTTCGTCTCCGTGTGAAGTGACAATAGCTACCGACTAGGTATGGTGCGAGAAGAGGAGTGGGCAAAAGGCCTTTAGAGGTGGTCTTGGAATGGGAATTAACAAATTGGATCATCTTGGCAAAAGCTTTGGGATGGGTTTGGTAGTATTCACTTTCAAAATTTGAACCTTAGTCCTTTTTAGATGATCCACAATATCAAAGGATCCAGAGGTGGATGGGCCATCATCATTTGAAATTCTAGGCTTATCAACCTTAGGAGAAAAAGAAGAAGAAGCAACTTTGGTAGCAGGATTGACAAAGATTTACCTTTGGTGCGGATGAGGTAGGGATAGGAGATCCTCTTCTCGCAATTACAGGAATAGTTCTTTGGTTGCTCCTTAGATTTCTTCATGGGTGTGTTACTTTCTCCTTCGCCTTTTCTGCTTCTCGAGTCATGACAAGAAATGATTCACTATTCATATCTGCTACCACTTCATCATAGTTATCTCCATCATCGGTGCCTTCGGTGGTAAAGAAATTAACCCGAGATCCCTCAAGTTCTTCCGCCTCATCATCAAATTCCTCCAGAACTCCTCACGAGCTTCATCGTCTACATCATCATCCGGGCTCTTCAACTTCACAGTGTTGCATTCACAGGAACTTTGGACAGAGGACCTTCAAGTGCTAGTCTTGTGTGAGGAGCAGCAAACGATTTCTAGGGCTGAAATTTCTTCTTAGAACATCTCGCATACGGGGCATGCTGAGCCAATTGTTTCTTTATAGCTACTAGATCATTTGCAAGTTTCTGGACTAATGGATCAGTATTGGGTCCAGAGGTGGAGGAGGAAGAAGCAACAGATTTAGATTTGGGAGGATCTCTCTTCAACTTCCCTGACATGATCAGGTCATCCTCGACACTAACAGCCAGTTCTTGATCTAGAATTAACGTTCCAAGATTAGCCCTTCTTAGAGCATAACCGACTTTGGGAATTTGAGCATTTAGAAAGAAACATTTTTAATTTGATCAACCGGTCGAGTATTTACAGGAATTTTGTTGATCAGTTTGTTGAACCGAGCCACAAATTCTCTCATAGGTTCTGATGGATCTTTCTTTATCTGAGAAATTTGGGCAAGCAGGGCATGCACATCTTCTGCCGGCTTGAAACGGCTTTCAAACTGAGTTCTCATTGTATTCCAGTCGGTGATGGCACCAGCCGGAAGGTGATAGAACCAGTCAGCAGCATTATCCTGTAACGTCTCAACGAACAGCCTTACTGAGACGTCTTCATGTTCAACTCCCAAGACTCCACATGCAACTATGAAGGCTGCAATGTGTTCATCAGGGTGTACTTTTCCATCTCCTCTAAACTTGGGGAAGTTCTTTCGGTTACCTCTAGGTAACTCATGCAAAGGCTGAGTAAGGGCCAGGGGCCCGACACGTTGACCCCATGGCAATTGTGCCGCCATTCTTGGAAATACGGCTTGGAAGGGAACTGTAGCACCAGCTAGGATCAAAGCTCGTAGATTGGGACTAGCAGGTTCTGAAGGAATACCACCCGTAGGACTTCTATCTTGAACAAGCGGAGTGCTTGTCGAACAAGTTCTTCTATTTGAAGGGAAAGCAAAACCTCGTTGCTCCAAAAGCTGAAACCGAGAATCTTCGATACCAAGGGTCCTTCTCCCTCGAGTGAAACGTGGAGTCGCCAGATCAAAGGATGATCAAAAAATTGCAGATCTTTGAATGCGATATTCCCAAATGGAGTCGCCAAAACTCGTTGGTCGTCAAATAGGACTTTTTAGAAGAGCAACAAATGGGGGACAAGAAGTCCCTCCTCTTTAATGGGAGAGGTTCCCTTATTCAGAAACGAACTTATTTACAAATGTACAGAACATTGTTTTATGGTCAAACTTGGATTTTACGAAAGTGTTTTCCACAAGGATCATCAATTACACAAGGACTGAGGAAAGGGAATAAGAAGATGAGCAGAATAGCAACATTCAGAATTATAGATAGCAGAATAATTCCTCGTGTATGCGAAGCTTCAAAGAATTTAAGACAAGATCATTTGCGATGGCTGAATGAGATTAAATTTAAAGACACAAAGTTCCATAAATAACCTTCTTCAGATTTATTAATCAAGGACACAAAGTTCCTTCTTGGTTGTACAAGATCACTGTATTTGCAAAACTGAACAGTATGCAATCAGAGAGACTAACGAGTTAGGAACAAAATGATCTCCACAATATTAAAGGAAAACACAGAGATAACAAGAATTAGATAGACAAAGAATGAAAAGCCCTTTTGTATTGATTTCTTTAAGATCTATATACACTTTCAAAGAAATATTCAAGTTCTTCCTCCTTCTTCAAAATGGCGTGGAAAGTCCATTATATAGCTTACAAGTCGGCTTACTCTTCGTAATCGCTTTCTTTTAATTAAAGAATAGTTAAAGATCGCCCATTGTGATACCTTAACTAATTACAAGGAATACAAAAATAATGGGAAGAAGAGAAAAGAAAGGAGAAGGAGACAGTGGCCAGCCATTGGGAGGGACCCACTTGTCTTCAAAATCCATTGCCGCCTCGAATTTCTTCAATGACTCACCTATATCTCTCGCCACGAGGACTGACATGTTGGCTATAGACCGAGTCCAAAATCCCGAGACATTTCTCCATCTCTTTATCAAACTCGACGTGAGTATGATAATCTTTGTTTGCTTCTTCAATGATAGCGATCAAGAGAACAAATTTCTTTCATATTTTCCTTAGAGATGGAGCTTTCCTTGAATAGATGATCTTTGACAAAAGCTCTGAACTGAGCTTTGATTTCTTGCAAGGACAAGGAAGCACCAGAGTTTTCATCTTGAAGATGACAATGTATATCTTTGAAAGCAGCAGCTGCCAGTGTCTTGAAAGCTTCTCCCTTCTGCCAGCTGTTCTTCATTTCTCCCACAGCTTCCTCTAGGACTTTGATTTTCCACTCTACGCTGTAGACCCAGGATTTTGATAGATTGTCTTTGGCATCATCGAAAATCTTATTCACCAGTAAGACGTTCTCATCTATCTGTCCCATGAGGCGAAGGTCTACAATGCAACTGCTCCAGAGTTTAAGTTCTTTATCCATAACCCCAATAGCAGAGGATAGCTTCTGTTGCAAATTGTCTACCTTTCCATGTAGTTTAAAAGCTTCATCGATGAAGTTTAATCTAGCAACAAGCATGTCATTCACCATGGCTTCAATGGCTCTGCCATAGACAGAATACTTGTGCATATTTTTGATACTTTGCACTTCATCTTGGCTTAGAATTACAGGAGGTGGAAGATTAGTCAATGGGGTAGGGTCCAAGACTTTATCCTTAGATAAAAGAGACTTGATGAAACTTGTGAGAATCGGGCTTGTTCTCTTCCAACTGCTTCAATAGTTTGCTGCCCTTTCTCTACCCTTCCAATGACTCTTGTGACTGTTTCCTGGAGGTTGTGAATTTCACCTTCAGGAGTAGACTCTCCCATAGGGATCCTTGAAAGCTCTAAGTCAGATGTCAGCAAGTCTGATTCTGATTTGTCTACTGTAGGCTTAGCAATCTCCAAGAATTGCTGACCTTGGGCATCAGACACAATTCTGGAGGTGGTTCTGGCTTTCTTGGCACGAGAAGGAGTGGTGCCCAACAAGGCTGCTACAGCATCAAAATTTGGTCCCAAGCTTTGAGAGGAGGATTTCCTCTTCCTTTTGTCAACCAGAGGTTGCACCCAAGCAAAAGAGGAAGAAGAATCTGTAGGAGGGGCAAGGGGACCAAGAGACAGGGAGCTCATGACACTCAGGGTCTGCGCAGCTGTTGACTCAAGCTGAGACGTGAGTAGAGCACTGGAGGCAATGGCAGTAGAAGAATCAATAGCACCCTAAGTTCAAAGGCTCGACCTCTTTGTCCTTATCTCTGGATCCTCAGGAACATTTGCAGGAGTGGGCATCTCACTTTCTTCACTTTCACTGAGAACAATGATGTTCTCTGGCCCTATAGGAAACTCTACCTGTTTTCTTGGAGGATCATTCTCTGCAGGTTCCTTCTTTACCTCTTTGAGTTTCTTCCTGTATACCTGGGTAGATGGAGAAGGAGTAGATTCTACAGGTCCCTGAGCTGTTGAGGCAGGAGGGGTTTTCACTGGTGTTCCAGACTCTGGAACTGATGCCTCTCTTATGGGTGTCGAATCATCCTTGGAGCTAGATTCTCCTGAGTGCCTCTTGAATTCTCGGATCTTCTTACTGAACCAGACCCTAGTCCTGATTAAGACTGGAGCAAGAATCTCAGCCAGATCATCTCTCTCTTTCTGTTCTCCAATCCAGGTCCTCCAGAGGGGTGTGCTTAATCACATTTTCATACTCATAAGAGTATAGATCAGAATTGTCATCCTGGAGACCTTCAGGAACTTGGTACAGACTGAGTTCTTGGATCAATTGCAGGGAGAACCTGCCACAATGCCTTCTTCTGGCTTCAAAATCATCTGCACAGTCAGCCCAGTAGTCTTCTGTATCTGCCCTATGATGATAGACTATCTTGATGTTCTGTTCAATGAACTTCTTCAAGTCAAAACAGGTTCTTGGCTTGAAGAAATGAACAAAGATGATAGGGACCAGGGGCTCTTTAGATGTTCGAGCATCCAGAGCTATTTTGCATGTGTAATTTCCCAGAGATGGGAAAGTGCAAGCTAGAAATCTTCTTGTCTCTGCAAGTTCTGTGCAACTTGTCTAGTTGCCTGCATATTTCTATCAAAGCCATTTTATCGTTGCAGAACATGGGAAGCCGTAGAGGAGTGCTTTCATAGCCAGCAAGCTTGATATAGGAAAATTTCCTGATTGAATGAAATAGGCTCCATACTGCGATATCAGGTTCATGGCTTCATCTGAAAACCTTTTGCGGTATCACCTTCGAGCAATCTGACCACGTACATGGTGAAAGCATCATTGACCCTTCTGAAATTGCGGTTGCTGGTCTCCAAGGTGAACTGCGGGCAATAGGCATACACTGGATCATCTTTGTGTGCATCTATATAGGAGAAACCAAACCACTGCCTTGATGCTGCTAGGGTATACATCAGATATGAAGTCATATAGAACTTCTTTGTTTCTGAACGTTGGATAGCTGCTCCGCCAAATTCATACTGATGATCTCTGCCCGGTTGATATTTTGTGTTCCTCGCACACCATGCTGATGAGCGGGCACATCCAGAAATGAAACTCATTGGTGGAGGGCAAACCCATAACCCGAGCCAGCAGGATTATGAAGTCTAACAGTTCTTCGTTGAAATCTGCTCGGAAGAGGGTTTTGGTTAGGCGAGAAGCACCTTTCTTAGGGTTCTTCAACCAAGATTTCACCACTCGCGTCTTATATTTGTCACTGTCTTGGTCGAACATAGCTCATGCTTGATCCCGGGAGATGACTATAGCATTGTCTATCTCCGAATCCTCGAGCAGCACCAATGGCGGCAGCGGCCCCTTGGCAATGAGTTCCCCATGTACATTTGTCAATTCGCTCGAAGCGGGGTCGAAGTGAGCTCCACATGAAAGCACCGTGACGACACCGCATCGAGATTGGGAATCCTCCGGCAAAAGCTAAACCACTATCACAAATCATCTCGTGCCATTGGTGTAGGGTTTGCATCCGTCATTCTTTCCCAAAATCACCGAAGTCGAGATGACGAGCTTATTGCCACCTATATTGCTAACGGCAGACTCAAGCGGAGAAATTTGCTCATGTCCCTGGAACTTGATCTTCATAGTGATAGTCTCGGAGCTGCAACCTAGACTTCTGGAAGGAATTTGCAAATGGAGGGGTATCGCGCAGGTTTTCAAATTGCAAGGGTTCGAGCAAAAGATAGCATGGAAGCAATGCGAAAAATGCAAAGGGGAATGCTCGTTATATAGCCGTTTGGAGAGAGGAATGACTTTAATGCGCATTGAATACACAACCACCAATTTGAAAAGCATCATACTCGGAGTGAGCGGGAAAAACTAAGTGTGAATGACACTTGGTACGCTTGGGACATGTGAGTCGCAAATGCTCGAAACACGCGCGGCTCGGCAGTTCAGGCGAAATAGGAGAGGACGCACAAATGCATTTGGGACAGTGGGATGAAAATGTGTGAAATACGCGTTCGGTGTTTCGGCCGAAATTGGGACAATGGGCCCGTTTGGACTTGGGACATTCGGGACAAAAAGTTCCAAAGTACGCGACTTGACCGGCTCGGCCGAAAATGGGAAAGCTCGCACTTTTAAAATGGGGCAGTTGGGACAAAATTGCGCGAAGGACGCGGTTCGGGCAAATCGGCCGAAAAAATGGGAAAGCTCGCACTTTTTAACTTTGGGACATTTGGGATAGGAAAGTGCGAAGTACGCGGGAAGGATGATTCGGCCGAAATTGGAACAACATGCAAAATAAGTTTTGGGACACTTGGGACAAAACTCTCCGACGGGCCCGAAAATGGGACAGCTTTGGGGATTTCGGCTGGTCGGGTAACATAATACACTTTCGTACTTGGGACAGATGGGACAAAAAGTTCCGACAGGCCCGAAAATCACACAAAATGACCCAAAACACAGATTTTTTCAATTTCATGACTTAGGCATTTCAGAGAAAAACCCTTAAACTCAAAATTTTTAAATTTTGCTCTTATCGTAGCGGGAATTTTGAGTGGACAACACCAACCATACCCATTTTAATTTTGTTTCAAACTCATCCTCATTTTTAATCCATTTAGGTTTCCAAGACCAACCCAAATTTCATATTTATTTTAAGAGAGAGAGGGAGGAGAGAGAGAAAACTATAAATTGCAACATCCATCATACAAACTAAATTATTAAATAATACTCTACACACATTTTAACGCTATTAAAAAAATCACGAGTAATTTACGAACCAATGGAATCATATGAAATATTATCTCACTTTAGTTGTGTGTTTGTGAAATCGACCAAAAAATTAAAGTGCTTACAGTATGGTTTCCAAAACCACTTGTTTTAAGTTCAAACATAAATTTCATCGATTCCTACCTATCACCTATAAATAAAGAAATCATTTTCTTCAACGGAATTTGATTACTTCAAACAAGGTTCAATTATGAAGGTGAATTTGAGCCCAATTATCATAAACACATCAAACACTTCTGTTGTATGATGATCGGTGGGCCCCAACATCCACTTAAAACTCTAACTTACAAAATTATTTTTATGAAATTGAGAGTTGGTTTCAATTCTCACATAGGAATTCTAGAGATAGATGAAGGGTGTTTCTAGTTACACCAAATTAATACAAAATTTGTAATTGAACACCAATCACAATTTCTTTAAGTGGAAATGTCACCAAAAGTGACTCAAGGGTTAAAAGGGAATTAAATATCACCTCATTTAAGGCACCTAATCGAGTTAGTCATCTTGGTTAATAAATTTCTTGTTGTTATGGGTCAACATGGATCTTGTTTGAAGTTCTTTTTCCCATCAAAAGTTTGACATGACACTCCATGTGCATAATTCAAAGGCCTAAGTTTTATTTTTTCTTAAAAGTTTAGAGATAATTATTTTTGGGAAAGGTAAAAGCCATATCATTCATTCTAAGTTACATTTTTGTTATAATATACAACATATTGAAATCCAATGATAAACAAATAAATGATGAAATTTTTAGTTTTAAGTGAGAGGAAGAGTGATCCATACCTTTTATGCTAATCCTACGACCCCTACATTTGATGAGACCACATCAGCTTTAGGCATTCCGAAACAATTTTCGGGCTTTCTCATTTCTCTACAAAACTCCACTTTGTGCACATCTTTCCACCAACACAATCCATGAGAGAATTTCCCTACGAGGCATCCAAATCAAAAATTTTAGTGTCTTTTCCTTGATTCCCAACCACCACTAAGGTCACCAAACCCTCTGATATCCTCTTCTACTATTGTTTCCTGATATATGAAGGTTGAATTTGCAATGCACACAAGATAATTATTGGAAAAACCCATTGCATGGATAAGGAATACTAGAAATGAACCTAGTCCTCAATTACAGAGACTTTATTTAGACTAAATAGATTATTTCAAAATCCAAGAAGGATTTGCTTTGAGAGGCCTTAGATCATTCTAATATAGGTTTAATGGTAGAATATCAACTAGATAATAATGCATCCATTATCTCATCAATTTAATACTTATTATTTATCAACTCGTTGTATGTCTTCATATGATAAATGAGTGTCTCGTAATTCATCTTACATATTTAAAGATAGCCTCTAGCATGGAGAGATATAGTCTTCCCAATTTGATGAATTAGTAACACAAGAATGAACTACGTTATTTCAAACATTTTTTTTAGTTCATCTAGTTTCATCTATATATCATACTTTTCATTGTTTGGACATATTTATGTCTAGCTTTAATTACAAGTTAAATCTTCTTGCACAAATTTTCTCGGTAAACCAGCTTTCCCTACTCCCATACTTCATTTTGACGGTAGTCCATACTCTATTTTACAATCACCATATCAATGCAATTGGGAGCTTATTGATTGAGGAATGAGGAACACCCATACACTTCCCACTTAGTACATAAAATAATAACATAAACCAACTAGATAAATTTCAAGCTCATATTTGCACTCGGGATGGGAAAATTTTTGCACGAGCTATGGATTCTCGGCATGAAACTATTGAAATTGATTAGAAAAATAAAAGACCAGATTCTATGTATCCCGACATCGTTATTGGCGATAATCCTCATTAATTTAGATAATTTCAGTCAAACACTACATGTGTTTTATCCAACAAGCCATCCATTCTATCAAACATTATATATGCTTTTATACTATAGTCCATGTGTGAGATTTAACCTTTTTTTTAATCTTTTCAAATGGGGGCAGTTGGGTTTACAAATTTATAGGTTTATCTCTATGAAAAGGGAGTATCTAACCAATAATGGTATAGATTAGGGATGGCTATAACATAGCTTCAATGACATGGATCCCATCCACCACAACACTTTCTACAACCATCTAACTACTACTAAGCTTATGTTGCAGGCTTGGGTTTCATGTATTGATGCCTCTGGACTTCAAATATTGTGGTTGGTGTTTTCGGGCCCATAATTCCTCTCTTTTGAAGTCAAGTATAAAAAAATTTGAGTTTGTATCTCGAGAGTATTGAATCACATTGAGCTTAGAATTTTTTGTAGTTTTATTATTCATGGAGAACAATTTAAAAGTCATGCGTATGGTGAATTTTATTTCCTTATTTTTATTTTCTTCCTGTAGTCACGAATGACAAACATATTTTTCCCATTAATTTTTTCCTCGAGTCCACGGGTAATACGTGAATATATTTGATTGGATGTAGTTTGGCCATATTTTGAAGTTCCGTGGAAGCCTCCGTGTGTCCAAATGGCATAACTCTAGGGGAAGGGTCTAAGGGACAGTCCTCAAATAAGCACAGGATTTCTACATGTCCTAGGTACAAAATGAAGACAAAACAAGCTCAAATCAGCTAAGTATGGAAGGATCAGTAGATGACATCATGTGCCTCATCGGTGCAGCTTCAAGACGTAAATCCAGGGGTAGTTCTCAAACTTGCACAAGTCCTCCATGCATCCTAGGTCCAAAAGGATAGATCCAATCATTAAAATTGACTAAGTATGGGTGGGTTGGCGGAATCCACCACGTGCCTTAACGGCGCCATTTATGAAGTGAAATCAAAGGGTCAGTCTCCAAGTAGCACCAGCTTTCCATGTGGTTAAAGTTACTATGAAGGTGGATTTTTCTGTTGAAAAGCTCAAGACTAGTGGATGGAGACATGGATCATCTCAGCGCAGCTTTGGGGGTTTTTCCAAAGAATAAACTCAAATGAGCACCATCCTTCCATTTTTCTATGGGTCAACATAAGTCAAGAAAAAAATTGGCCCAAATTGACTAAGTATAAAGGAACCGGTGGAGATCTCCACGTGTCATCCTAGCACTACTTCAAAGGAAAAGAATGCAAGAGGTGTTCACAGGCCCACTCTAACCAATTTCTCCCACATGGGTGGCCAAAATTTGAAGTTGTAAAAGCAAATTGAATGCTTCATGTTTTAACTGGTAAAATAATGTAACGACCGTATATTTAAAAAAATATTTTTTCCGCCATTACCTTTTCTTTGCACTTTCAATAATTCGAAAGGATGTGGATGATTGGAATAAGTTCTAATTGTTTCTTTCTTTCTTGAGGAAGTTGTAACCGTTTCTTGTGAGCTATATCATGAGATTTCAAAGCCATTGTATGGATTGGAATTTTTATTATTCTGAACTGTAATTTTGAATTTGAAGAAAATAATACAAATTTTTTTACCTTTTTGTTTTTCTTTCTCTTTCCTTCAGTTACGATCTATGAATCATCTAATCTTTGCATTCTTAGAAAATTTGTGTTCTAGTTTGTATCTTTGAGTCTACCAATTGTGCCTATTATAAACATGGATGGTTGTACTCTGTATATCATTTACCACAATACATATAAGGGTTTTCTCTACCATCTCTTTTCCCTGAAATCATTGTCTTCTTTTTCCTCCCTCATCTCTTCAAAGTCTTCTATCCTAATGTATTGATAACTTTCCAGGCTTAAAACACATTCCAGATATTGAGAAACCACCATTGAATGAAAGACTATGCATTTTTACATTGGTTTTCCCCCGAATTCAATAAGGGAACCTATCCAATTAAAGAGGAGGGACTTACTTATCCCTTGACTATGGTTTCATTCTAAGAAAAATCTAAAACCGAATTTTTTTGGTGACTCCGCTAGGAATTTTTTTCAATAAATTTCCTTTCTAAAAAATAACAACTAATTTAATCACTTCTTTGATCTGGAACTCTAATATATGCTCTTGGTAGAAGGGCTTTTGGAATTGAATATCCCCAATTTCAACTCCTAGATCAACAAGGTTTTCAACTTCCTCCAATAATAAGAAATAGAAGAGCTCGTTCCATAAGCACACCTCCTATTGAAGAAAGAGCTTCTAGTAATAGCATTCCTCAAGTCCAACTTAGCCCTAATCTCCATGCCCTAATTCTTGTTGATGTCTCAGTTCCACTTCAAGAAATCTTTCTAAGGATGGTAGCACCTCGACCTTGGGGACAAAGAGTTGGGCCTCTGGCTCTTCCTCAACCATTGCATGAGTTACCTAGGGGTAACAGGAAGAATTTTCCCAAATTTAGAGGTGATGGAAAAGTGCACTCGATGAACACATTGCAATCTTCATTGTTGTTGTGGGATCCTTGGGGTTGAACATGAATATGTCTCTGTTAGGATTTTTGTGGAAACCTTGCAAGATAATGCTTTAGATTTGTTTTACCATCTTCATTTTGTGGCCATCATCGATTGGACTACTATGAGGACTAAATTTGAGAAACATTTCAAACCTATTGAAGATGTGCATGCTTTGCTATCTAAGATTTCTCAAATCAAGAAGGAGCCATATGAGCTTATGAGAGAATTTTTGGCCAAGTTTAACATGTTGGTTAACAAGATTCCACTAGATACTAGGCACATTGATCAGATTCGAAGTGTTTATTCTTGAATTCTCAATTGCGAAAGTAAGCTATGCTTTGAGAAGAGAAAATCTTGCAACTTTGGATGATGATCGAGATTGGTTTGTCAATGTGGAAGATGACGTGATCATGTATGACAGGCTAAAAATGGATTATTTCAAATCCAAAGCATCTTCTTCTTCCTCTTCTCCTGGAGGTAATGCAGATCAATTGGTGCAAAATTTGGCTAATGACCTCATTTCCATTAAGAACCAATTTTCTCGAATGCTCCATATCAAGATGTTCCAAGGAAGAAATTTTAGCCTAAGAACCACTTGCCCTCTTCTCAAACCAGGTTGGCAATTGAAGATCCACCCCTCAAGGTGTTTTTTAATACTACTTGTGAAGTTCCCGAGTCTGATGATGAGGAATAAAATGGGCTCTATGATGAACAAGAAGATGAAGCTGATAATGACCGGAGGATCCTAGTGGTTCTCGAGTTCATTTCCTCACCGAGGGTGTGGATGTTCAAGATGACTATGATGATGTAGTGGATGAGATGAATAATGAATCATATGTTTTTATGGTCCAGGGAGTAGACCAAAAAAATTAAAAAGTGGTGTAACCTACAAAAATATCCAAGGAGTACCTGTCACCATCCCTGATTGCAAGAAGAGGACATCCTATTCCTACTACTTCCACTCAATAGGTAATCTATGCTAGTCCTTCTCCCTCTACTTTTTCTTCTAGGAATTATTTCCCAACAAACGATAAATGATAGATCAAAATCTCCTCCTACTCCTAGTAGTGATTCCCCATCTACATCTAGAACTTTTGACATTATAGACCATCTTAAAAAGACCAAGATTCAGATTTCTAAAGTAGAGTTCTATCAAACCCATCCTAAATCCTTTGTCAAAATGGTTAACTTCAAAAATTCCAAATCCAATGTCTCATCAAGTACTTTTAAGGCCATTTCACCGACTCCCTCTCCCTCACTGCAATCAAGCCTTGTGGCTGTAGTCACTTCCCCTAATGAGAAAATTGAACCATTCTATGTGACCCTTCTCATAGCTAGCCACAAACTTAGTAATTGTGTCATAGATTCAGGAGCATCAGATAATGTAATGCCTGCAAAGGTAGCCCATGCTTTGGGTCTGACCCTAACACATGCCTTTGGTTCCTGTTATTCCATGGAGAGTAAGAAAGTACCTTTGGTGGGAAGAATTAAAGATGCACAAGTAGTTTTTGCTACTTTTCTAGAGAAAAGAATCCTAGCCACCATTTTGGTAGCTGATATTCCTCCTTCATATGGGATGTTGCTGAGTAGAAATTCAAATGGATTCATCACATGCCTTGATACCTTTCAATGGGAAGAT